>NMUG010005007.1:0-13436 GCA_002855965.1 Monotropa hypopitys | reverse complement strand
TCCAATGCCGCTTACAAAAAGGATAATTCAAACAAAATTAAACTAATTAAATAAACCATAAAAAGTCATGAATTGTTTCTTTCTCAATCATCTTCAAGGTCAAACTCCTCCCCATCGTGATCATCATATTCCGCCATAGCCGCTTCATCAAGCTCTTTGATAGGTGCACAAAAGCAACTATTCATACGTCTTAACACGGATATTGTTAGCCCCGGGCTGCTATTATTTAATATATTTTGTTGGTTTTTAGTGTTTCAGGTAAATAAAGGATGGGATGCTTAAAAAGGGATCAAAAGCACTCTTGGCAGGCCATGAGACTTTAAGGACATGAGGATTGCACTTGCGGAACAACACAAAGGCACCACAACACAAATCTCAACATTTCCACAATCTTCGTCCGAACGAGGAAGGGGCGTGATCCGGACGACCGAGCCGAAAGTTTTCCGGAGCTTTACCAGAGCATGGTCCGGACGAGGGTAGGCTTCGTCCGGACGGGATGGGACCTTCGTCCGGACGAGGAAAGCATGGTCCAGACGAGCGACTGTGGGAATTGGCAAAAATTATGTTTTTGAATATTTTAAAGTGGGGATTAAGTGGGAGTATAAATAAAAACGTGTATTAGGTTAATGGGGATCTGAAGTTGATATTAAAGAGGAAAAACCTAGCCACCAAGCTCTCTCATCTCCCTCATCTTCTTCCCCTTCTTTCTTGCCTCCTCTAATGGCTTCAACCACCATGGATGCCCGGATGAAGCTTCCTATGGCCGGCTAGACTTCTTGAGTCAAGGTGATGATGAAACTCCAATCCATGTAATCGAATCGTATTGTAAGAATCTATTTTGTGTATTTGAATGGTTGTGTGATTCTATGAATTGTGTGTTTCTCCTTGCTTTAATTCTTTCGCATCATACAACGGATCTATATTGTCACACGTGCGGGAGTGTGATAGTTTATACTCATGGATGATCTGTGCTCTAAAGACGGATCGTACTATGGGATATTCTATGCCACTAAGCATATGTATGGTTTTCTTGACGATTACCAAGAGGAGATGGCAATCCTCGAAGTTCTTATATATTCGAATACCATCGTAGATCTTGCATGCATCAGTTACACATTAGAAGTGGATTCGGAACCTTGACTCGTTCTCCTTAACAACTTAAGAATCAATTTTAAGTTAGTTTGCTTTCAATTTCTGTAGTTTAAGTTAAACAAACATTCAATCAACCAATCTCTTGTCTTTCGAATCGATTTAGAAGTTAATTACAAACCGTTGGACTTACACACTTTGTCCCTGTGTTCGACACCCGTCATTACCACTATTCTATGAGTAGTGTTAACTACGTGGTTTATAAATATTAATTGTGACTAATTACGACGCGGTCATAATTTGGCGCCGTTGCCGGGGACAATTGGCGTATGTTGAGTAATTTTGATTAATTTCCACTTTGATTCATTGTTTCAGTTTTTTTTTATTCATCTTTAATTTTATGCATGGTCGACGGTCATTGAGTATTCCTATAGTGACAAACAACTCTAATTTGGAGGACATCTTGTCCGCCATCCAATAGTCGGACTTATTAAGAGGGATTAACCCACTGACCGAGACCACTTCCATTTGTGACCAATCATTAGCTATGGGAGACCAATTAGCCAATGATCCGTTGCATGCTCATTTTGAACCATCTACATACAATACCCCATCATGCATAGTTCTTCCTACAGTCGAGGCCGTGAACTATGAGATTAAGCCTAGCACCATTCAAAATCTACCACAATTTCATGGGCTAGCTCACGAGGAACCATACGAGCATATCGATGAGTTCACGGTCATATGTTCCACATTGATGATTCATAATTTCACACATGATGTGTTGAAAATGATCCTTTTTCCCTTTTCATTGAAAAGCCAAGCCAAACATGGGCTAGGAACTTTGCCACCAAATATCATCACTACGTGAGCGGACTTGCAAGCGGCATTGCTCAAAAAATATTTTTCAATGGTTAAAATATTGCAAGTCCGAACACAAATTGCTGAATTCCAACAACGTATTGAAGAATCATTGAGCGAGGCATGGAGCCGTTTTAAAGGTCTCCTTAGAAAATGTCCCCACCACGATGTGCCTAAATGGCAACTAGTCCAAAACTTTTATTTGGGACTACATGATGACCAATATTTGTTTTTAGATGCCTCATGCGGAGGATCGCTCATGTCAAAAGACGTTGGAGTGGCATAGTACCATTTGGAAGAATTGGGGGAGTCCTTACAATATGCAATAAAAACTATAAGGAGTCATTCAAAATCCCCTAAAAAGAACCGGAAAAGCCAAAGAGATTTATGAACTTCAACCATCTACTGATTTAGCTCGACAACTGGCTAACTTGTCTGCCAAAGTGGACAAGTTTATTTCTCTTAATGCAACTACACATCAACCTCCCGCTGTGAAAGAGGTGTGTGCAGCATGCTATACCCCTAGCCATTATGTCACGGAATGTCCTCAAGCATCACAATACCTAGAATGTGTACAAGCACAAGTGCAAGCTCACAAGGGTACAATAATTCGGGTTGGCAAAACAATCAAAATTTCCCAAGAAAGCCTCAATATGAAGATAACCAATTCCCACGACCCCAACAAGCTTTTCAAGGTAACCCTCCGTATACTCCCGAATTCGAGAAAAAGTTTTGGATGCCCTTAAAGGGATAGGACCTCTCACTCAACTTGTTCACGCTCATTCCCAATCTATAGCGCGGTTGGAAACCCAAATAGAGCAACTAACCACGACTGTCAATAAAAGGGAAGAGGAGCGTGCCCAACAAGTATCAAATCCTCGAGGGCGAACTGAACACGTTAATATGGTGGGCACATTAAGAAATGGGAAAGAACTTGTGGTACCACCAAAGAAAGAAAAAGATAAATACAAAAGAAAAGAAAAAAATAATGTTGAACAAAATCCTACACCCACATCCTCAGACTCGCCACGTCCATCATATTTGCCAAGAGCGCCTTTTTCGGCCGCTCTAAATGGACAATTCATGTTTCAAAAGAAAAAGGACAACATCTTAGAGGTGTTTGAACAAGTTAAAATTAATATACCCCTCCTTGATGCAATTCGACAAATCCACACTTATGCTAAATATTTAAAAGATCTTCGCACACACAAACAGAAGGCCCGAAATAATGTGTCCAAGAAATTTCTACTCACCGAACAAGTGAGTTCTATTTTTAGAGTAGATACTCCTCCCAAACTCAAAGATCTGGACATCCCCACTATTTCATATGTCATCGGCACTAAAACCATTGATAGGGTGCTCTTGGATCTTGGGGCAAGTGTTAATTTATTTTCCTATTCGGTGCACGAACAATTAGGGTTAGGCGAGTTGAAACCCACAGACATGACCTTGCAATTAGCAAACCAATCTATTAAGATACCCCGTGGAATACTTGAGGATGTGTAAATCAAAGTGAACAACTTTTACTTTCCGATGGACTTTATTGTTCTTGATATGGAGCCGGTGAGGAATTATAAAAGGTGCACTCCGGTTATTCTTGGCCGACCATTCATGGCCACAGCTAATGCATCCATTTATACACGGAGTGGGGAGATAGAACTCATATTCGGTAACATGTCCCTTAAAGTGAACATTTACAACCAACCGGATTCATCCATAGTTTATGAGGAGGATAGGATATTTGAGACTCCTTAGTTGAAATCGTGTATTGAAGAAAAACCTCGGTCGCATAAACTCACATTCGGTAACATGTCCCTTAAAGTAATAATTTTTTAGAGTGTTGGTAATCAAAGTGGTTGCAAATATTTGTTATTGTCGTGGTGGTTTTCTGTTTACTCGCGTCACCGTGTCTGTGCAGGCATTTTTATTGTCATGCTGGAATGGGTCCTGACATGAGGGGTCATATGATGAGAAGATCCAAAGTCAAAGATCCAAGTTGTGGGTAAGATACTTGTGGCATGAAAGTCATGCAAACCTGAGTAACTTGAGATCATGGCAGAAGGTTGGAAAGAGTTTCTATGAATAGTTGCCATAAATGCCTTGTACTGCTGATATTCATCAAACATGGGAGAGGGTGAAGCACTGATGGTTGTTGCCAGAGCGAAAAGAGGGTGATAATGTTGTTATAGGGCCTTGAGAGGTCCAGCGAGGATCACCAGAGGTCTGTCGAAGTTCGTCGGACTGAGATAAACCACTGGAAGACGTCGAAACAAACCAGATTTGACTTTTTCGGACAGAATAGCCTCTGTCAGAGGTGAAACAGCTAGCGGTGAGGCCGTCGCGGTGAGGCCGTCGGAGGTGCAATGACGAGCGGCTAGGGCATAGAATACAGATCGGAGGTTGCCTGAGTTCCGATGAGTTGCGGTGAAGACAGAGAGTGTGGACGGTGATGGTGAAGAGAGGGGCGGCACCGACAGAGGATGGCGACGACGAAGAGGGAGTGCCACCAACAAAGGTGGTTGGTAGGTGTACGGTGGCAGAGGTTTAGGATTTTCTGGAAAATGGCTTTGATACCATGAACATCAAGAATTAGTGTATATTCCGAAAGAATAAATTACATGCATAAGCTATCCTTTAAATAGCTGATAGCCTAGCAAATATTTCCATAAACAAGACACTAATTTGTGCTACTCAAATCCCAAATTAGGCTAATCAAATCCTAATTAAATCCTAATTACATCAATCAAGCATAACTTCCTAAAATACAAGATATTTCTATCTTCCAAAAATATATACACAAGATATACACAATATTCTTTTTGTCACGCTCTTTCTTTTCAAGATCCGTTATATAATATCTCTAGACACCTCATCATATGTTTTTTCTAAGTTTATAAAAACTATGTAAAATCATTCTTTTTACTCTCTATGGAACATATACGGATGAAAAAATGACTGAAATCAAAAGCGCTAGATTGCAATAGAAATACTCAAATACCAAAGTTTGGTATGCTATCAGTAAAGGAAAGTGGTTTATGTAACAAGGCAAATAACTGCATAAATATCTAGAATGTCAGTAGAATTGTGTCCAGCATAATACACATTTCGGTGTTGCCTTTTTAGTCCTTCACATAGTTATTTGGGGCGCGAGGCGCAACGAGGCGCAAAGGGTCTGCTGGGGTCTAAACGCGAGGCGCAAGGCGAGGCGCGCGCCTTATCGAAGCGAGGCGCAATAAGGAATAAAAAACAAAAAATAGTATACAACAATATTTTTAATTATAAATACCAAGACAATAAGTAATATGACAAATTAAACAAAAGCACAAATGTTAAATGTCAAAATATGAACAAAAATATATCAAATGTTAACAAAATCATGTGCCACTGCCATGAAAAATCAGTTAACAAATAGAAAGAGAATATTGAATCATATTGAACAATAATTGCCAACATGACTACAGGTAACATGATATTGAACAAAATCATGTGCCACTGCCAACATGACTATTGAACATTTTTGTAAAAAAATGTTCAAATGAATCAATTAGGTTTGGAACTTGGAACAGATTAAATGAATCGAATGAACCTCAAATTACACAAAGGAGATACATCATGTTCTTAACAAAAAAATCCAAAATTAGTAAAGGGAGGGAGCAGTGAGAGGCGTGAGAGTGAGAGGAGATACAGAGAGACAGAGAGGCGTGAGAGTGAGAGGAGATACAGAGAGAGACAGAGAGGCGTGAGAGTGAGGGAGGGAGAGAGTACCGTGAAAACGCAAAAGGCGCACGCCTCAGCGCCTCGCCTGCGCCTTGCGCCTCAGCGCGCCTCAGCGCCTTTGGCGCGCCTCATCCACCTCGCCTCGCCCCACCCCAGACGAGGCCCCAGCAGCGCGCCTCGCTGCGCCTCGCGCCTAGGCGCGCCTTTCATAACTATGGTCCTTCAGTGTTGCCTGTTTGTGTGAAGCATGTTTCTTTAAAAATTGATAAATACCATACATACTACACGCTAAAATAAAGAGCTCACCACTGATCCAACAAGGTTGTGGTTGATAGGTGCTAATGAATCACAATCATTGTATGGTGAACAGAAGCTGATGGCAAGCAAGGAATTTGATATCTGTTCTGATGGGAACTCTGATATCGAGCCATCTGTCACAAACACCCACTGCTTCTTTTGATGAGTATCAGAACATACCTCTCCCACACTTACAACCAATGCAGCAATATCGAACTCGCTGAGTACACAAACGCAACACAAGCTTTGTGAAAAGACTCACAGCAACTAAAACAAAAGCAGTAAGATTAAAAGGGTAGGGTTGAAAGGCTTGCCTAGAGAGAGGAATGTCGCCCAAATTTGACAAAAAGACTGATTTGCGAGGACTGGAGAACGACCTACAAAAGATAGTAACGAAGTGGATTCAGTTTCATTGTGTTTTTTTTTACCAAACAGAAAAATTAATAATAATCGTGTGCAGTCTTTACTCGAAATGCTCAGTTGCTGAGACAGATAAAGGCACCCATCTCGTTGTAGATCCTTTTGCATGCAAGTAAAGGGTGTCAGACTCAGAGCTTAATGGGATAAGTCCTGCAACAGCATACGCTTTCCCCTCAACTAGCTCCAATTTCTGTGCCACCAATTTCTAACTCAGTGCTATCTTTTAAGGAAAGCCAACAATAGTATGAAAGGAAATAAGAAAGGTGAGGCTAAAAAGAAACACTGTGCATATAGAGTTAGGTTTTGCCTGCTTTGCAGTCGGGTTCCAGATGGTTACTAAGCCTATCTTTGGGCAGCTCTTTGTTGCATAGTTTTCACGAGTTAGCCCAGAGACTCTCGCCCTCATAAATGGGGTGACATCTCTTTCACTTAGACCGGCATTTTCAAGAGTCTTCTCAATTGATATCTGCATGTCTGTTTGCCTACGTGCCTGAAACCAGGAATGCTGTTGTTATCAACCTAATTCAATGTACAGTCGCTCCAATCTGCAATGAAAGCATCCGAATCTCACCTCTAGTTTTGCTTGATAAGAAGCAAAAGAAGTTAGTTGCTCTGAAGTCATCTCTGCCATTAACATTTCAGGTTCAGCAGATCTCTCTAATAACTTTAGGATTTTTGCACCTTCTTCACTATCATTGTCGTTATTAGTATGACATTCTTCAATTCCCCTTTGAAACTCAGACATAATGCCCTCTGCAATGACAGAACGCCTACAAAATTAACAGTTGGTATTATTGAAGCAGAACTGGATCATAAACCTATCAGAACAAACAAGGAAAACTCTGTTGGAGATTTGTTTGGAGATTTTACTGCCCAAAAAAAAAAATTCAAAATTTATTTAGTTCAACGTTGAGTTTATTTTCAATTTACTACTTCATGCTGCACCAGCATCAAATCTTTACCTTATCATTTTGAGAGAGATTTTACCCTCATGCCTAAAATGGAATATACTGCTTGTGAAAGTAAATAGGAAACAAAGCATACGATCTACCCATGTTTGCATCATTTTAGGATCTTTCAGTCAGCCTACACAGTGACAAAATGAGGGGGAAAACAAGTTTGAGATTTCACGCTCTCGTATGCTGGATAGGAAATACATGCTGCAACCACTCAAACTGGTTCGAATGCAGTATTGCCTCTCTTTTCAAATGCAAGTCACAAAATACATACTTCGGCCCTAGATCCCAACACGACAGACATTATCCAAGCTCGATTATGTTTCCAACTTCCAGCACTCTTATTGAATATCTAGTGCCCTTCTTGTGGCCAATATGACTGTTACAGCTATGTTAAGTTTCTTCTTCCAAATCAGCTTCGAAGTTGTATCATCGCCTAGGGGTAATATGTATCTATTTTAAGGTACAAGGTGTCCTAAGATATACGATATCCTCTAGTTGGGCAGTCACCTCTTTCACTTGTATATCATGGTCAATGGTCACAATTTCCGTCATAATCACCTTCTAAATAAGTTAAACATCATGCTAAAGCAGCTATGATGATTCAGATCAAATCGAGAGAAAAGAAATGCATTGTGCCAATAACAAGATCAAGTTCTGCAATTACTCGGTGATCCAAGGCAAAGAAGTGAAAGAAGATTTTAACCGTGAATTTACATCAAGATAGATACGGAATGTAAAGAAGCTCAATTTCGAAAAGCTACAAGGACGAGGGACACAAAACATGACCATTCAGACCTAGTTCTTTATATTTGTTGCAGACTAAGGACATCCAACATGACATGATGCGCCATTGGCCCCTTACCATTGATTTTTTTGCACCATCCCAGATGGACTGAGAATATAATGATAATCTAAAAGACCTAGTTTTCAAGACGAGGAAAGCAAAACTTAACCATTCAAGACCTATTTTCTTTGTGTGAAGCAAAATAGAGACATCCAACATGACCTAAGATGGCATTGGCCCTTACCATTGATTTTTTTGCACCATACAAAAGAAAACACTGCAACCAGGAAAGAATCTCATGCAAAACCTAAAAGATCGCCCCTCAAATGTTGTTGAAGGGTTGCCCCACATAGCCTCAAAGCAACACAAGCTCCTCATCAGTTGATTGCAAATGGCACAGACAAACTCTTTCAGAAATAATGTTTTCCAAACTAAGTACACCGAAACACATTGGCATTAAAATGCAATGAATCAAAAGAAAGAAATATTCAAGCAGGTCATCGTGACCATAGTAGAGGCCACAAATGAATATTCAGAACGAAAACAATTTTGCGCTTATAACTTGCTCGATATGGTAGGATAAAATCACCTTTGGTTATATAAGTGTATCATTTTAGCTTCCATCCTCTCTGATCTAACAATAAATCCCCCATCACTTAACCTGGATGGGATAAACAAACACAGATGCTTCATATTAAAAGCATAGGAAAAGATTCAAGTAAAAGCAAATCAACTTCAAATTACCTTTCCCTGTAGAGGACAGGGTATATCCGTGTGACTCCAACTAATGTGCTAGGCACTGGACCTCCCATACCCTTGATGCATCTAAATGCTAATGGAGCACCACCGCCCTTGCCTTGAGATAAAGAGTGCAATTCCATGTGTGAGCAAGCAAGATGAAACTTAAAATATGCTCAAGTGAGATAATAAGCAACATTCAATGTTCTAAAAGGTGCTAGGTTGGCGGTCGAGGCGGACCCAGTGCCTAAAGGCCTAAGCGGGAGCCTAGGCGGTTATTTATTTATTTATTAAAAGAATTTATATTTACTTAATACAACAATGAATAATGCATGATATTTTTATAACATTACATATATAATATTCGGGACTTAAGGAACTCTTTGGTTTGATTTGGTTGTCAAATATATAATATTCTTCTTCGTCGTGGTGGACCAGTAACGTCTAGGCGGGGCCTAAGCGGCCCCAAGCGGGGTTTTTTTAGAACAATGGCAGCAATTGACAGCAAATGTACATAATTACTTAAGCACTTACACAAACCCAATCGGTCAGCCCAGTGAGCTCTATATGTCCCATTTATGTGCAGCATAAGACTAACGGTGCTTGATGCCTGACATAGAAGAGAAAAAGAACTAGGTCAAATTCTCTAGCTATGATAGAAGTTTCACCATTGGACTTGTATAGGGTCCTAAACTGTGGCAATAACCTGGAGAGGTGAAACAGGCCCCACCCAGCCACATAATCCAGCACCGCAGATCTTCCAGTGACAACATAAACAGTTAGCAATAGGATTCCTGAACTCAGATATCAAATCAAGAGCAGAAATTGGGAAGAATGAAACCAGGGAAATACTCTAAGTTTTTGCCCCACAAACAATTTCCCAGTGGCCAGCTTCTTCACTAGTAATGCATCTAATAGAGCATTTATTGAGTACCTATAAGATAAAAGACATTCACATACCAAAGAACTTATATTTATAGCATATGTCACAAAGCTAGCATTTCCTTACCATCCATCAGTTAATTCTACTTTTGTAGTTGTACCAGCTTCAGTGTCATTTGATGCCAAAGGCAGAGTTTCTGCTGGAAGATCGAAGTTCGAATGAATAGATGATATGCACAGTACCAACATTGAAGAAGGTGGTTGATCTCCTTCTAAAATTCTCTTAATTGCTGATCGGTGACCATGATTTACTTCTCTCTCGTACCTGTGCGAACGCATCAAAAACTGTTATCATCAATGTATTAGAAATACAAGTCCAAATGCACACACTGATTTAGATACCTATATTTTAATTCTTCCAGGACATTAAAAATTGTACAGAATTTCCCAAAGGATTTGGTGGGATAACATCTCTCATAGCATGCAAGTTTCCAAACGATCCACTTGTAGTGATTTGCAACCCACCTAGACAGATCAATCAAAATTGGTTAAGTTATGACTGTGAGGTGCTTCTTATTAAGTAATGAATCATAGAATTTTCTAACAACAAACAATATAATGTTTCTTCCTCTGATACGAGTCCAAAGTATGAGGATACAAAACAGTACTCTTTAGAAACATATTGCATAGAAGTTCCAAACTGAGCCAACATGTGGTAGAAAGCTTCAGCTCCAATGCACTCTGCACCAGATCTATCGTGGAACATGTACCTTTCTGCATTTTCCGGATTCATTTTTCTAATATGGCATGGCAATTGCTTCAACTGGATTAAAAAGGTACCCGAGAAATATTAGTGGCCCAAAAGTAAAGCAATTTCCGATAAACTAATAGCATTTACAGTATATACCTTATTAAAGTGGGATGGAGGTACTCCAAAGTATTCCTTCACATACATTCGCGGAATCTGAAAAGGATATCGAGTTGAAACCCGTTTTCGGCGACGGGATTCTTCGGGTGCTAAAGAGGACATGCCTAGTTTAACCAAATGAGTTAGACATGCCAAAAAGGAAAAACAAAATGAAACAGGTAACCAAAAACAAGTTATCTAAAAGACCTCGTAAAGTTACCAATAGGAGCAGACACGATGTTATTCAGAGGGGTGATGAATCTGGAACTGCGGGGTCTCTTGAATGGAGAGACAGAACTCCTTGTAATTCTCCTCTTTTCACCAGTAGTAAGCTTACTCTCCATATGAGCCATTCCAATTTTATTCGAAATATCAGCTAGTGGCCGACCTGGTGAACTTCCTTGTGGATTAATTCTTGAAGTAACGCCATTCGCCAAAGAACTGCCCAATTCTACATGTGAAGAAGACCGACCACTTGGAGGCCTTTGCTGACAATTTGTATTTTCAGAAGTGTTGCCATTAACCTCTGCATCAAATTTCTTGATCAAGTTAATCCCTGACGTTACATTCTGGGATGCAAGAGATGATTGCATTGGGTTAGACTCTGGTCGCAGAGGGGATGCAAAACTCTTTGATACTTGTTTGCTCTTTGCTATTTCTTGATTGTGAGGAGTACAAAGTGGATAGTTTTCTTTGTTAGAATGGTTCTCACTCAGACATCCTGGCTTAAAAAATGAGAAAGATGGACTACTCACAGCCCCTTCATCAAACAAATTTCCTAGTTCCGGGTCACCAAGAAGCCTCTTTGCACGCTGCAATGCATCACCTGAAACTGATATGGATCTTCCACCTGCAGTATGAAACTTTATTGGAGGGCACTTGGGATGAGATTGAATAAGATCTGGAATAGCTTCTCTTTCCTCATCAGTCGGGGCTGATGAGGCTGAAGTAGCATCCTTGTGAAATGGGGTAGTAACTCCCTGTCCTGTCTCCAGTTGAGATGAGTTTTGCCAACCAAAGGGTTCACCAGAGGTTGACTGATTATTTGAATGCTTGAGTCCTGGAGGAGTATCGTGATAGTAACTTTCTTCCAGTCTCAACAGTGTCTTGGCTCTGACAAGACCAGTGGAAGATATGTTAACCTTTTTCCCTGAACCTGTCTGGAACATTGAATTAGAGAAACTGCATCCGAAATCATTCCCGTTATGGAATTGTCCTGCGATACAAAACCCAACCTCAAACAAAAAAACAATCAAACAAAGAAACAGATGGCACAATGCAGAACAAATTCCTTCCTGAATTTGTCAAGTCCACTACTTTGCTTCTAGATTTTTAAAGCTTGAGGTGACGCCTTTGGAATTACCAGAGAACTATCCCCAGCATGTTCAGCGGATCAAAGTTTGTTATGTTAGACCATCTCCAATGGTTTGTTATGCAAAAATTTAGCTACAGATAAACCTTGTGCAAAATTCGGCACAGCGAACATCAATTCCAAGATATAGCCACCGATATATCTAGTGATTAAAGAGGAGAGATTAAGCTTCGTGCTATTTTCTAATGAGGTTCCATTGTAATCCAACCTAAAAAGAACACAATCCAGCTCCGTTGGATTTTGAACATGCAACAAAAATCCTTAAGCCTCGTCATTGGAGAGGCTCTAACCAATAACTCATTTTCCCTTGCATAGCCAGTGTAATCAAATTCACACGTTTTTTTGCCAACTGGATAATTTCAGTAAACAGCAGGACAATAATATCATAAAATTGAGAAAGCGTTGTCTACCTGTATCGACAAAGGCATCACCTTCGTCGCCAAGAATAGATAATGCTTTTTCAATTGACGACTGCTTCACAGAAACCGATTTTCCGAATCCGCTTCTGAACATCGGAGGGCTCGGGTGATTTCCTTCGTGATTCTCTAGTACCTTCGAACATCCTGTGTCAAACCAAAACGAGTTTAATAGATAACAAAATGGTGATTTAATTTAGACCTGCGTAAACGCATCTTCAGACGTATACCAATCAATGTATGTAGATGTAAACGCATCTTCAGACGTATACCAATCAATGTATGTAGATAAGGAATACCTTGAAGCAAGAGATCGGCCATGGAAGGAAGAATAGTGGTGGAGTTAGGAGGTGAAATCGGAGGGTCTTCTTCTTGTAGATTGACGTGGAGTTTCTGGTCGGAGATCTCCCACCGGAAGTTATTGTCGGCATCGGAGAATATCTGCCACGTCGACATTCTCAGGCGGGTGTGTGGATTTTCAGCATAGGTTAGGGCTTCTTCGGGATCTTAGCTGGGAAGAAGGCAACAACCAACAAGTGTGTTGTTTTTTCAGTGTAAGAAGGCGGGGAGTTTAAAATAAGAAATGGGGCGGGGGAAGAAAAGTTTAATGGGCTCCTGAGACCACATTTTTTTACTGGGCCTGTGGCCCTTTGGTAGCCATTTTAATGTACTCCTGGAGGCCAATAAACACGTTTAGGCATAAATAATTATTATTTTTTAAAGATGATGGATATTGTAGGATGGTGATTCCTGATTTTTTGAATTGTTTCACTTTTTTTATTTTTGCATTTTCATCCATGAAATGAATTGAAAAAAAATTATTATGAACCAAAATTAAGACATTAAATACAGTGAACAATTGACTATTTAAAACTTTTTTCTGCTTATTGTAAAGTCCAAATAGTTTTCACTATTCATTGCTCTTGAGACAAATTTTACTTGTCCAAATAGAATTTGATTCTGATGTTAGAAGTGAATTTAAGAGTTTAAAGAC
>NMUG010005006.1:0-13436 GCA_002855965.1 Monotropa hypopitys | reverse complement strand
CTAATTTACAATCAATCTCCCTAATTTATTTAGTCAACTTTGCTAATTTATTTATTTCTTTCCAATACTTCTCCTCAAGCTGGAGCATGTACATCGTATACTCCAAACTTGCAACAAATTGAGTCGATGGAAACTTTAGGAAGAGCATTCGTAAAAATATCAGCAAGTTGAGAGCCTGGAGGAATAAACGGTGTGCAAATTTCTTTAGACTCTACTTTTTATCGAATAAAATGACAGTCAACTTCGATGTGTTTGGTCATTTCATGGAATACAGGGTTGTTAGCGATGTGAATAGCCGTCTGATTATCACAATATAATGGAGTGAAATCATGAACTGGAATCTCAAACTCGTGTAGAAGAGTACGCAACCAAGTCAATTCACCAATGGTACGAGTCATTGCTCTATACTCTGCTTCAGCACTAGACCGTGTTACAACTGATTGTTTCTTGTTTTTCCATGTCACAAGATTTCGACCTATAAATGTGCAATAACTTGTGGTAGAACGATGATCAGTAAGAGATCCAGTCCAGTCAGCATATGTATACCCTTCGATACGGAGATATCCAGGTGTTTTGTAGAGAAGTCCATGCTCGAAAAATCACTATTCTCCAGTGGGATACTCTGGGTTGTCAAAAATCATTGAAGCAACTGGCCTACCCCTCAATCCCTTTCTGTTCGTTTATCTGTTTCCTTTCTCGCCATGTCTAGGAGCATTTTTAAGATATATCAATATACGAACAACGGCTTCCATATGGGGTACTCGAGGACAAGTCATAAATTGGCTGACAATACTAAATGTATAGAAAATATCGGGTCGAGTGATAGTGAGATAAATAAGTTTAGCCACAAGTCTCCAATACATCTCAGGATCATCAACTAATTCTACATCTTCAGGCAAGAATTTAACATTAGTTTCCATGAAAGTAGCTACAGGTTTAGAGCCTAAATAACATGTATCTTTCAAAAGATCAAGAGTATATTTCCTTTATGATAAACTGATGTCTGCTTTAGAATGAGCAATCTCTATGCCAAGAAAGTACCGAAGTTTGCCAAGATTCTTAGTAAGAAAACTGGAACAAAGATGACGAATTAATACTTGAATCTCACTATTGTCGCTCCTAGTGATGACGTATATCACGAGAATCACAATACCACGAGTGGTCCGTTTAAAAAATATTGAATGATCAATCTGACTTCGAGTCATACCATGAGATACGACAGTGCTACTGAATTTACTGAACCAAACTCAAGGAGATTGTTTGAGGCCATAGATAGATTTGCGAAGATGACACATAGACTCCCCCTTGGACTCAAAACCGGGAGGTTGGGTCATATAGACTGTCTCATAAAGGTCCCCATGAAGAAAGGCATTCTTGACATCAAGTTGATGGAAAGGCCAATCAAGGTTGGCTGCAAGAGATATAATAATACGGACAGAATAGAGTTTGGCAACCGAATAAAAGGTCTCAGTGTAATCAAGCACATAGGTTTGAGTGAAACCTTAGGCCACAAGTCGAGCTTTCAGACATTCAAGAGTACCATCAGGATTGTGTTTGACACAAAATACCCAACGACAGCCCACAATATGAGCTCTGGGAGGCTTGGGAACAATATCCCAAGTATGATTCAATGACAGAGCATGCATCTCTTCTTCCATGCAGAACGCCATCCAGGATGGCACATAGCTTCCTGATAAGATTTAGGAATAGAAATAGAGAACAAAGACACAGAAAAAGCACGAAATGATGGAGATAAATGATCATAAGACACAAATTGTGAGATAGGATGGGAAGTGCAGGATCGAATACCTTTACGATAAGCAATAGGAAGAGCGAGAGTTGGATCTGGAGACTTTGGAGAAGATGGTGTGGGCACAGAAGCTGGATCTACAGACGCAATACGAGGAGCGTCAGCGGAAGAATGTCGGACACATACCTTTGTAACATGAGGTCGAATAGTTGTCTCAGGAAGACCATGGTCCGCTGGTAAAGGAGCAATCTCAGAAAGGCAAGAGGGGTCCAACAAAGGTTGTGTTATTTGAGAACCCTTAAGAGAATAATACGAGATATTTTCAAAAAAGGTTACGTCAGCACTTACAAAGTATTTTCGTGATGAGGGACTATAACACTTATACCCTTTCGGCGAATAATCGAAAAAATGCATTTGTAAGAGCGCGGATCCAGTTTATCAAGATCTGGAGAAAGATTATGAACAAAGGACACACACTCAAAAAGTTTGGGGGAAGAATATAAAGTCAGAAAACATGACCTGATAATGAATAGTGTCATTCAAAACTCGAGAAGGGGTGCAATTTATTAGATAATTTACGGTAAGAACGGTATGTTCCGAGAAATGTTTAGGAACGTTCATGTGAAGCATAAGGGCACGAGTAACAGCTAAAAGAGGCCCATTCTTCCATTAACCCCATTTTGATGAGGGGTAATGACATAATCAGTTTGATGAACAATACCATGAGTTTCATTAAATTGTCGAAATTGATGAGAGAGATATTATTGGGCAATGTTAATGCACAAAATATGTAATTTAGCATTAAATTGGTTGACAATCACAGCATAAAAGGTGAAAACATGAAATAGTTGAGATCCGTCTTTGAGGAGATACGCCCAGATTAAACGAGAAAATCATCAATAAATGTGACAAAATAGTAAGCACTACACAAATTTGTAGTTCGCGAAGGTCCCCAAATATCATAATGAACTAAAGCAAAAGGTGTGATACATGATGACTCATTTCGTAAGGGAAAAGAGACTCTACGATGTTTACTAAGTTCACATGTGTCACAATTGAAAGAGGAAAAACTAGGTAAATCAGGAACAAGCTTTCGAAGGTTGGTCGAGGATGGGTGCCAAGACGACAGTGCCACTGATAAGGTGTAATAGTAGAATGCAGGCTAAATGACTGTCGATGTTCCTGAAGGTAATACAGACCATTCTTCTCCTTTGTCTTGAGATCCTGAAACTTACGATGAGAAGGAAAGAAAGAGATAGAACATTGGTGAGTATGAAACTATTTATGAATACAAAGAAGATTAAATGGAAATTGTAGCAAATATAGGACAGAAGGAAAAACAAGATCAGATGAACGATGTGTCAATGCCTTGAACCAGAATTTTAGTACCATCAGCAATAGTAACATAAGATTTAACAGAAGGGATAACAACATCAGTTAAAAGAGAGTCAAGAATCCAAGGAGTGTTATGAGAAGATGAATGAAGACATGTGTTACATGTGGTAACATGAGTTGCATTGGAAGAAGGAGGACATGCAGTGGCTCTTTGAATCAGAGAATCATAATCGGTCTTGGACATAATAATCTGAGTAGGAGCAAGAGTGGATGGATCCCTCTCAAGAGTAGCTTGATTAGCCCAAGATAGCTTGCCATGTAGCTTCCAACAGAATTCAACATCGTGGTTGGTTGCACCACAATGAGTACACTTCTTGGTGCCACGCCCACCATGCCCACCACGTTCTCCACGACGACCACCCCGTTCTAAAGAACTTCCACGACTGTGGGAGGGGTTGTGATTACCAAAATGTGCAGAAGCAGTAGAGACTAAAGGGGAAACCAGTGCAGATGGAGTTGAATGCTCTAAACCAAAAGTGCGAGGAGTAACCCGTCGAACACGAGCAAACACCTCACCAACAGCGGGGACTTCCCCACCAGAGAGAATCTGGGGACCAAGAGGGGCAAGGTCTGAATTTAATCTAGACAGAAATTTGCAAGTCCAGAATTCTTCTCTGTATTTTTGCTGAACTTTTAAATCTGTAGAAAGAGACTGGTAAACATTTAACTCGTCCCACATGCCCTTTAGAATGGAAAAGTATTCATCAACAGATCTATCTCCTTGTTGAAGGGAGAAAATATTCTAATAAATCTGAAAAATACGAGAGATTCTGGTCTGATGAATATAACTCGCGTAGAGTATCCCAGACAACTTGAGATGTCTCTTGGCAAAAAAACATTATTTAAAATGTCAGGGTCCCAGACTATTCCACAGTAAAGTCATTATATGAACATCATTTTGAGTCCAATTGGGATCAGTGAAAAGCTCATCGGTAATATAAGAAGTTTCACTACTGGATTTTAGAGAGATAGACACAGCACGTGACCATGACAGATAATTCGTCCCATTAAATTTAACTGTGGTAAGAGTTTAACGATAATCCCAAACCATATCTTTAGTTCACGATGTACTAATGGTTTTATTATTATCATTCATAGTGGAAAAGAAATATGGTTACTGTTTTGCAGTGTTGAGGTGGATTTGGAAGAAGGCAGTCGAAGGATGGAGGCTGTTGAATTTGTTCGAGAGTTGCCGGCTAGGATGAGGCGACGACTGAGATGAGGCGACGACTGAGATGAGGCGGCGACTGTGAGAGACAGAGTAGCCGGAGGCTAGAGTATCACGAATGGAGAGACGGAGATACAGGTTGGGTCGTCGACAGAAAACAGTGAAAGAGATCTGACGGATCGAGAGAGAGAGAGAGAGAGAGAGAGAGAGATTCCTTCAGTCAAATCAAGAGTCGTCAGACTGTGGTGAGGCGGCGACTGAGAGTGACAAGATCGCTGGAGAGGCGGCGAGATCTGGTGGGTTGCCGACTGAGACAACGAGAGAGAGAGAGAGAGAGAGATCCTGTCGGTCGGTGAGTGGCTACAGCTGGAGATGGCGCTGACGATCGGTGGCGACAGCGGATTAGGATTTGTATGAGAATGGTGGCGGCGGGAGTTTGTGAACGAGAGAGGGGGGGGAAAGATTAGGATACTGACGTGTATCCTTACACTCAATCGAGAGAAGAAAAAAATAGAGCAAAAGAATCCGCTCTGATACCATGTTGAAAGATGTTTTTGGATATGTATTCTTCTTTCTAGGAAGCACAATATATAGATTATGTACAAACTAATTTTAGGAAATAAAATAATAAAAAATATGATACCTACCTATTTAGAATGATTTATAATCTACCTAATTTACAATAAATCTAATTTACAATCAATCTCCCTAATATATTTAGTCAATTTTGCTAATTTATTTATTTCCTTTCCAATAAGAACCACTTGTCAAAGTGGCAAAAACTTGTACCTCCAACCATTAGGTTACATGTTCAAATACTGGGGCAACCACTTTGTGCATTGAAACCAAATGTTAGGTTTGTACTCAATTCATTGCATCACATACACTCACAAATGGGTACTAACTGGATGTTAAATTTTTTTATCTAATGCCTTAAATTCTACTCTACCCAAGTTTTGTGATCATTTTTTCCCGATATCAACACCAATCCATACATTTAATTACTACCATTTATCATTAAAATATACGAATATTTAAAGTATTAATTTACAGAATCTCCTTCGGACCTTACTTCTTGTACACACCTGTGTACCTGTATATTTTTCAGTAGTTTTGTATTTAATTGCATACAATAAAAATTTCCATTTAGGACACACATGATTGTTCAATCAGAAGCGTGAAACATAATGCAAAATAAGTATACGTTCATGAGATTGATATCAAGATGCACCTCTGCCAAAGTCACTCCGCCAACAAACCGAGACCTGGTTAAGTTACACTTCCGAATTTTTCCATGTATAGCACTAAGCTGCTTATCTTGTTGACTTGCCTCTCCAGTAGACAGATATGCAAAAAGATCATGTGATTTTTCATCAGTGTTCATTGGTTGCCTGAATAAACTTGGAATCACCTGAAAATCACTCCCCAAAATGTGCAGCTTGGAGTAAATGAGTAATTGAATTTACACAGCAGAAAACAACATTTAACAAAATAAAGGCAAGTAGGTTCATTTTATCTGAAAAATTATTCAGTGTGATGAGTTTCTAGAATTGACCATGGTGGTGTGAGAACGATGGACCACCAATTTCCACGAACTTTCACGTCCTCGTTGAAGTAAGAGAGAACGGTTATAAGAATTTTTAGAACAATTTACTTAACTACCTAATAGAGCAAAAGTAGATATCCATTCAATTCAAATTCGTTCACAAAAATAGCTCCTTATCGCCGTCATTAAGTAGTCTGGTTTTAATTAGTTCAATTGACAACATAATCACACAAAATGCCGCATAGATCAAATCAAAACTAAGAAAGGCTAGTCTACCATGGAGTAAATTGGAAGACGAATGTCAATAGTCTTCATCAATTCTGGAACTGAAAAGTCCCAATACCGAATGGTGCCATCGAGCGACGCTGTCCAACAATAGCACAAGATTTTAGAAGCAGGCGTCCAAGACGGCACGACTAGGACCGATGTTACGAGTGATACGTGAGCTTCCAACTCTGCTATCTGAAAACAAAAATGCAGACAAATGAATTGATTGAGCAAAAAGAGTGTTTGATGAGTTCTTTCAAATGCATAAAATCGAGGAGTAAGAGACGCACCTGTAATCCAGTGGAGGTGCTGAATATGGATACGGTGTTTCCAGTACAAATTAGCAGTTTCTTTGCGTCGTTTGAGAACGCCGGTGGCGAAGAAACAAAGCTTCTTCCACCCCTAATCATGCCTCTATCCTTTTCAAAAGCTGCAAAACGACGAAAGGAACGTGTGGATTTCGCTTTCAGTTCAATGGAGAACCAAACTGCATCGGCCTTCTTCCTCCAAAGTCCTAAACCCTACTTCTGTTCTGTTTTTCTCTCTATTTCATTTCAATTTGTAATTGGGCTAACGGGAATCTGGCTCGTTCGCGGCAGTGCTGTTAAAGCCCATCGTGCGGCCCAGACACGGCCATCTAACAAGACGATCAAACTCCGTTTTAATTATCAAAATGTTCAAAAAAAACTTGGTCTATCCCATTTTTTAAATTTATTACGGTGTCACGCATGAGCAATAAGTTTTTATTCTCGTTAGGTCATTTATTAAAAAGGTTCTTTTGGACCAGTCCCATATAGAAGCCCGTTTTTTGTTTTAGTCCCAAACTAAAAGATGTCGTACCTGTTCCAGTCCTATTTCGTATTCAGCTCAAATTGAGCTCAGACGATAGCGACTTCGGTACATTTCTACGAAAATCAGACCTTAGCTCAGGCGACTTCTCTCAGTTGAGGTGAGTAAACCTTCATCTCTTCATTTCTTCTATAAGTTTTGATTTCTCGTCAAAACCCTAGATCGTTTTTAGTTTAATTCTTTATTTTGACTGTAACCCTAGATTCTTGATTTGCTTCGTTTTTAATTCATTTCTGTTCATTGTTCAGCTAAGACTATAACCCTAGATCCATGATCCTTGCTTTGCTTTGTTTTCAATTTAAACAGGTTACGATCCAAATTGGGCAACTTACAGTCCAATTTTGGATGAGTTACAGTCTAATTTAGACAAGTTATTGTCTAACTTGTTCTTAAACACAACTTACAGTCAATTGGTGGACTGTAACTTGTGTTCAAACACAAGTTACAGCCAATCGATGGACTGTAACTTGTGTTTAAACCAAGTTACACTCAATTGATGGACTGTACCTTGGTTTAAACACAAGTTACAGTCAATTAATGGAATGTAACTTGTGTTCAAATACAACTTACAGCCAATTGATGGATTGTAACTTGTATTTAAATCAAGTTACAGCCAATTAATGGAGTGTTTAAACACAAGTTACATCCAATTGATCGACTGTAACTTGGTTTAAACACAAGTTACAGCCAATTGATGGACTTTACCTTGTGTTTTAATTTATGGACTGTAACTTGTGTTTAAGCACAAGTTGCAACCAATTGATGAACTGTAACTTTGTTTAAAAACAAGTTACAGTTGACTGTAACTTGTTCAATTGAACTGTAACTTATTCATTTAAAACAGGTTATAGTCCAATTGAACATGTTACAGTCCAATTTCGTCCTATAACTTCTGTTTCAGCACTCTAACATGTCCAATTGGACAGGTTACAGTCCAATTGGGACAGGTAACTTGTGTTTAAGCACAAGTTACAGCCAATTGATAGAGTGTTTAAACACAATTTACAATCAGTTTATGGACTGTAACTTGTGTTTAAACTACAATTGATGGACTGTAACTTGTGTTTAAACCAAGTTACAGCCAATTGATGGACCGTACTTTGGTTTAAACACAAGTTGCGGTGAGTTTATGGACTGTAACTTGTGTTTAAACTACAATTGATAAACTCTAACTTGTGTTTAAACACAAGTTACAGCCAATTGATGGACTGTAACTTGTGTTCAAACACAAGATACGGTCAATTGATGGACTGTAACTTGTGTTTGAACACAAGATACAGTCAATTGATGGAGTGTTTAAACACAAGTTACACTCCAACAATTGGATGTAACTTGTGTTTAAGCACAAGTTACAGCCAATTGATGGACTGTAACTTGGTTTAAATACAAGTTACAGCCAATTGATGGACTGTAATTTGGTTTAAAAACAAGTTACAGTTGACTGTAACTTGTTCAATTGAACTGTAACTTGTTCATTTAAGACAGGTTACACTCCAATTGAACATGTTACAATCCAATTTCGTCATGTAACTTCTGTTTCAGCACTCTAACATGTCCAATTGGATAGGTTACAGTCTAATTGAACAGGTTACAGTCCAACTGGACAGGTTACAATCCAATTAGACAGGTAACTTGTGTTTAACACAAGTTACAGCCAATTAATGGAGTGTTTAAACACAAGTTACAGTCGGTTTATGGACTGTAACTTGTGTTTAAACTACAATTGATGGACTGTAACTTGTGTTTAAACAAAAGTTACAGCCAATTGATGGATTGTAACTTGTGTTCAAACACAAGTTACGGCCAATTGGTGGACTGTAACTTGTGTTTAAACCAAGTTACACCCAATTGATTGACTGTGTCTTGGTTTAAACACAAGTTACAGCCAATTGATGGGCTGTAGGTTGTGTTTAAACACAACCTACAGCCATATTGGTGGACTGTAACTTGTGTTTACATTCAATTTAAGGACTGTAACTTGTGTTTAAGCACAAGTTACATCCACATTGGTGGACTATAACTTGTGTTTAAACACAAGTTACATTCAATTTAAGGACTATAACTTGTGTTTAAGCACAAGTTACAGTCAATTGATGGATTGTAACTTGGTTTAAACACATTGATGGGCTCGTTCGCGGCAGCCCATCGTGCGGCCCAGACACGGCCATCTAACAAGACGATCAAACTCCGTTTTAATTATCAAAATGTTCAAAAAAAACTTGGTCTATCCCATTTTTTAAATTTATTACGGTGTCACGCATGAGCAATAAGTTTTTATTCTCGTTAGGTCATTTATTAAAAAGGTTCTTTTGGACCGGTCCCATATAGAAGTCCGTTTTTTGTTTTAGTCCCAAACTAAAAGATGTCGTACTTGTTCCAGTCCTATTTTCGTATTCAGCTCAAATTGAGCTCAGACGATAGCGACTTCGGTACATTTCTACGAAAATCAGACCTTAGCTCAGGCGACTTATCTCAGTTGAGGTGAGTAAACCTTCATCTCTTCATTTCTTCTATAAGTTTTGATTTCTCGTCAAAACCCTAGATCGTTTTTAGTTTAATTCTTTATTTTGGCTGTAACCCTGGATTCTTGCTTTGCTTCGTTTTTAATTCATTTCTGTTCATTGTTCAGCTGAGACTATAACCCTAGATCCATGATCCTTGCTTTGCTTTGTTTTCAATTTAAACAGGTTACGATCCAAATTGGGCAACTTACAGTCCAATTTTGGATGAGTTACAGTCTAATTTAGACAAGTTATTGTCTAACTTGTTCTTAAACATAACTTACAGCCAATTGGTGGACTGTAACTTGTGTTCAAACACAAGTTACAGCCAATCGATGGACTGTAACTTGTGTTTAAACCAAGTTACACTCAATTGATGGACTGTACCTTGGTTTAAACACAAGTTACAGTCAGTTTATGGACTGTAACTTGTGTTTAAACTACAATTGATGGACTGTAACTTGTGTTTAAACTACAATTGATGGACTGTAACTTGTGTTTGAACACAAGTTACAGTCAATTAATGGAATGTAACTTGTGTTCAAATACAACTTACAGCCAATTGATGGATTGTAACTTGTATTTAAATCAAGTTACAGCCAATTAATGGAGTGTTTAAACACAAGTTACATCCAATTGATCGATTGTAACTTGGTTTAAACACAAGTTACAGCCAATTGATGGACTGTACCTTGTGTTTTAATTTATGGACTGTAACTTGTGTTTAAGCACAAGTTGCAGCCAATTGATGAACTGTAACTTGGTTTAAAAACAAGTTACAGTTGACTGTAACTTGTTCAATTGAACTGTAACTTATTCATTTAAGACAGGTTATAGTCCAATTGAACATGTTACAGTCCAATTTCGTCCTATAACTTCTGTTTCAGCACTCTAACATGTCCAATTGGACAGGTTACAGTCCAATTGGGACAGGTAACTTGTGTTCAAGCACAAGTTACAGCCAATTGATAGAGTGTTTAAACACAATTTACAATCAGTTTATGGACTGTAACTTGTGTTTAAACTACAATTGATGGACTGTAACTTGTGTTTAAACCAAGTTACAACCAATTGATGGACCGTACTTTGGTTTAAACACAAGTTGCGGTCAGTTTATGGACTGTAACTTGTGTTTAAACTATAATTGATAAACTCTAACTTGTGTTTAAACACAAGTTATAGCCAATTGATGGACTGTAACTTGTGTTCAAACACAAGATACGGTCAATTGATGGACTGTAACTTGTGTTTGAACACAAGATACAGTCAATTGATGGAGTGTTTAAACACAAGTTACACTCCATCAATTGGATGTAACTTGTGTTTAAGCACAAGTTACAGCCAATTGATGGACTGTAACTTGGTTTAAATACAAGTTACAGCCAATTGATGGACTGTAACTTGGTTTAAAAACAAGTTACAGTTGACTGTAACTTGTTCAATTGAACTGTAACTTGTTCATTTAAGACAGGTTACAGTCCAATTGAACATGTTACAATCCAATTTCGTCATGTAACTTCTGTTTCAGCACTCTAACATGTCCAATTGGATAGGTTACAGTCCAATTGAACAGGTTACAGTCCAATTAGACAGGTTACAATCCAATTAGACAGGTAACTTGTGTTTAACACAAGTTACAGCCAATTAATGGAGTGTTTAAACACAAGTTACAGTCAGTTTATAGACTGTAACTTGTGTTTAAACTACAATTGATGGACTGTAACTTGTGTTTAAACAAAAGTTACAGCCAATTGATGGACTGTAACTTGTGTTCAAACACAAGTTACAGCCAATTGATGGACTGTAACTTGTGTTTAAACCAAGTTACACCCAATTGATTGACTGTGCCTTGGTTTAAACACAAGTTACAGCCAATTAATGGACTGTAACTTGGTTTAAACACAAGTTACAGCCAATTGATGGACTGTAACTTGTGTTTCAATTTATGGACTGTAACTTGTGTTTAAGCACAAGTTACAACCAATTGATGGACTGTAATTTGGTTTAGAACAAGTTACAATTAATTGTAACTTGTTCAATTGAACTATAACTTGTTCATTTAAGATAGGTTACAGTCCAATTGAATATGTTACAGTCCAATTTCGTCCTGTAACTTTTGTTTCAGCAATCTAACATGTCCAATTGGACAGGTTACAGTCCAATTGGACAGGTTAGAGTCCAATTGGACAGGCTATAGTGCAAATGCACTGTGCATTTGCACTGTAACTTTATCGGAATCAAAAATTTTCATATCGAATATGGATCTTGTTTTATAGATCTCATTGAGACGAATCTAAAAATATATTTTTTACAATATTTAGATCTGTATAATTTGAAATAAATCATTTTTTATAAATAAAATGAATTTAATATTTAAAAGCGCAAACAGAAGAGTATACCCGTAAAATGCTCAATGGGACCTCGCGAGGGATGAAACTTATTGTTGGATCCGCACAGTAATAAGTACCAAAAATGGGACCGGTCCAAAATTTTTCCGTTTATTAAATAATTACTATACTACTCATGTAATTTAATTATGTATATATAATGTTTTATTCCAAAAATAAGAAGCATTCTATTATGATAAGAGTTGACGACGATAAAAGTTGACGATAAAAAGATTTTAACTGAAGACAGGATTTGTCAATGACGAGAATTGATTCTTGAATGAGTTGACGATTGCAATAATATTAAAATCATCAAGGTAGTACATCGATATACAATTGGATATATATCGATATATGAGTTAACTGAATATGTAAATTTTAAATTGAATCATCGAGGTAGTATATTCAACTGAATATGCGATCAACTTATCAAAAGACTAACCACAAAACTTTCAAAATGCAATGTACATAACACTTGGATAAGCTCAAAATGAACTGTAACATATATTATTCAAAATATAATGCAACTTGTCTAAAAATGTCAAGTTACAATTGAAGTTAAAATTGAAGTTTAAAAACACTCACGGGTGTATCCCCAGTGGTAACATGGCGTGGTTGGAGATATCAGCCTTGCTGACCCAGGTTCGAAACCTACTGGAAACGAAATCCCAGGGATTTTACCCGGTGCGTACAGTGTGCAGGCAATGCCACGTACACAGGGACTGCTGGATAAACCTGGATTTACTCCCTCACTAACTTCTGGGTGGTGGCAGTGTATGGCCCTCAATGGTGGGGTACATCGTTTTTTAAATTGAAGTTAAAATTGGATATATGAATAAGTTACAATACATTTTGAAGTTAGAATTTGATATATATTATTCAAAATATTCAATTGAAACTAGAATTGAATATATGAACAAGTTACAGTATAATTGTATATCCAATTGAAGTTAGAATCATCCCGATAGTATCTCAAATTGAAGTTAAAATTATCAAGTTATCAAAGGACTAACTACAAAACTTGTAAAATACAATGTACAGTACATTTTGGACAGTGCAAAATGCACTATAACTTATTCAATTCAAAACGTCAAGTTAAATGCACTATGATTTGTTAAATGTCAAGTTACATTGCATTTTTTGTAGAAGTTAAATGCACTGTAACTTGGCAAGTTAAATGACAAGTTAAATAACAAGTTATAGTGTATATTGGAAAGTTAAATGATAAGTTACAGTGCATATTGGCAAGTTATACTGCATTTTGACAAATTACAGTGCATTTTTTGTAAAAGTTAAATGCAGTGTAATTTGTCCAAAATAGACTACAAATTGTCCAAAATACATTGTAACTTTGTAAGTTAAATGACAAGTTACACTACATATTGAAAAGTTAAATGACAAGTTAAAGTGCATATTGGCAAGTTACAATGCATTCTTTGTAAAAGTTAAATGCATTGTAACTTGTCAAAATACACTGTAACTTGTCCAAAATATACTGTAAGTTATTCTTAATATATTATAACTTATTTAAAGTGCACTATAACTTGTATAATAAATGCACTATAATTTGTCC
>NMUG010005005.1:0-13436 GCA_002855965.1 Monotropa hypopitys | reverse complement strand
CAGTTCGGTTCGCGTTCACTTTACTGCTTTACTGCTTGTGCCTCGGTCTCTACTTTACTACTGTTGTTGTTGCCACTACTACTGCTTGCCTTTACAGCTTTCCTACTTGTGCTGATCCCTCCTAGGCATGCACCACCCGTGCATGTTTGGTAGTGGTCAGGAGTTTATCTACTGAGCCGTGGTATGCTCAGACCTTTGTGGTCCCCCCTACAGGTAGTTGCAGGGACTTGTGGATATTGTTGAGCTTGGAGCTTCGTCAGCTTCCGGGTTTTCAGGATTCGTTACAGCAAGTTTCACTTGGTACTTTTATTGACTCCCGAGGGTGGGATGTACCCTCACTCTCCTTTCTGTTCAGTACATTTGTAGCCGTTTGGCATTTGTTTTAGCTTCCGCTTTTCTATTCATATTGTATCATTTGTATCTGGAAATGTAATGAGAACAGAATGAAATGTGTAGATACTACAAGTGATGTTCCCCCCTGCTTTCATTTTAATTGTTTTCAAAAAAAATGGTTTGAAAATTCGGGGCGTGACATTTGTCAACTCCCAAAGGATTAAAGTACTTATCATACTTAGAGATTCAAGCAACCAACTAAGAGATCCTACGTATCTTCTATATATGTTGTACAACTAAGTGCATTAACCATTCAAGTTCTTTAACTTGATTTATCATTATTTTCATAATTATGAATTAATCCATTGGATTCACGTGTTCTTATTTAAACATGTAAATTGTTCGCATATAAATAAATGAGATTCATATCTAACACAAACTCACCTTAATCGTGACGATGCCAAAACGTCTCCACGATATGATGGAATATCCACCACCTTAACTGTGATAGATTATTAAAGAATTAACAATAATTAATAATCAAGGAATAACAATAAGTTACTTAAATTCTTAAGAATCCTTGATCACCCAAAGACTTCCAAAATTCTCTCAATAAGTCTTCCAAGACCCCCCAAATAAACCTCCACTTAAAAGGCTCATACCAGATTCCTCATAGCTTATAACCCCAAAACATCCTCCAATATTAATTAATAACATCCTCACATAAACCTTAAAGATCGGGACAACTCCCCGAATCATCCTCAAAAGAATCCCAAAAGTTCACAAGAGGGTACCACACTCTCCTTCACAAAACTACGTACTTAAAACGGGCATAACTTTTACTATGCAACTCCGATTTTAGATTGTAATATGGCATTGGAAAGCTCTCGACGATATGCACAAAACAGACAAATTCACTCGATCTTTCGCTCGTGCGAAATTGGTCGCTCGACCATCCGCTCGAGCAAACTTACCCGCTCGACTGCAGCTTTTGGAAAACCAACTTTCGCTCGACCTTCCCAGAATTTCGCTCGAGCGAAATTCTCAGACCAGAACTGCTAAATGGCAATTTTTTCAAACTTCCTCTTCTCCAAACTTCTCCCATTAGATTTTTGATCAATCTAAACATCAAACCTCACCACCCAAGACTTCTCTCACTCACAAGGGATAAACCTACTTCATTTACATGACCTACAAACCACTTCAAAACCTCAAATCACAAGATTTACCCAAGAACTGCCAAAAATCCGAAAATATATAAAACCTAGATCTTGACTTCGATACAAAGGATTTGATTACGAAATTCAGAAAAACATTACTTACTTGGTGCTTGATCAATTAGAGAAATAACTCTCTAGGATTTGATCTCCTTGTTGGTTGTCTTCATCTCTCTCTCTCTCTACAATGCTCTCCCTCTCCTTAGCCTCCACAAGTATAATTATCTATCCCTAATGAAGATTAGGTTAACTAAGAACCCCTAAATCAGATTTTAAGGTTCATTTACCACATTACCCCTCCTCCAAAACTTCAATTTACAACAATGACATGCTCTTATTACTCCAAAGCACCTACACTTCATAAAACGTGCTAATTAATCCTATAGTATTTAATTACGAACATATATCCCCTTCCTTATAATATTTTTGCCAATTCTAATTGTTAACCTTATAACAATTAAATCATTAATCGAAATAATTAAATAAAATCATTAAAGTGGGATGGGTGTGACACTGCTTCTAGCCGAGCAAGCTTCTAGGTATACCCTTCAGATACCCACTTCCCAGATTCAGGCTGCTCAATGTCGTCGGGAACGAGACGAGGCTCTTGGTTGCGCTATATCTGCTAGGAATGAGCGGGATATACTTTGCTCAGAGTTGGATCAATTGAAACAACATCTTTCTAATATTGAAACCACGATGGATGCTCTTCAAGTGCCCTTGACAATGCTCGCAGTTCCTCCAGTTCTACCTCTGATGTGGCTAGATTAGAAGGATTATTGAGACAACGTTCCTGTGATCATGAGATGGATCATTCCGAGATAGTCTGCTTGGGAAATGAGCTTGCCCATTTTGATCGGGTTCAGGTCAAGATTTAAGACCATGTCAATGAACTTACTTCGCAAAAGAGTTCTCTCGAAGAAAAATTAGAAATGCTGGGCTCTTTGCATCGAGATCAGGCAGCTAAAATTGAAGAGATGGGAGAGCTCTTGGAAAAGGCTTATCATGATTTGATTGTTGAGAGAGAGGTGTATTTCCTCACCATGGATAGATTGAGTAGTGGATTTTCCTTCTTGAGCCATTTGTTCCCCAGAGGTTATCCTAATCAGATGCAGATCCAGACATATGGAGAAATATTTCGTCGTGTTGTTGACGTTGATTTGGCAGGGGTCGAGACAGATGCTACCATGACCCGTCGCTATCGGTAGATTTGTCTAGCCTTCCTTTGGCTGTTGGATGACCTCTCTTGCCAAAGGGGTCCTTCTTGATTTACATCCCGTTTTTTTGTTTTTGCTGTTCGCCATGTATTTTCTTTATTTTTCTCAGTTGAAATAATTTTATGCTTTGCTTCTAGCCTATTCCTGCATAGACAATTTCTGTTTCTTGCAACATAATGAACAAAGCATTTGACATATTTGCAAGCATTTATATTTCTCTAGGCAAAAAGATAAATCTTACTCATTGATTGGAATCTTCTGTTCGTCTGATTCGCTCCTTTGACTTTAAGATCCTAGCACAAGATAATTCAACCCCTTCATTGCTCTGGGCTTGAATCTCTTAAGAATCTGATTGACATAAGTAATGAGGACTAATTCTAGTCACAACTCGTTTGTTGATTTCCTCAGAAACTGATGTGTTCGCAACTTTGGTTTGATACCTATTTTTTACTTTTCGACTCTCTTTCTAATTTTCTTGTATCCATGTTTGCCATAGCCTTTTCTTTTAAAGAGACTATGCCGGATGCATTTTTTTATTTCCTTTTTTTCTACGACCCCCTTTCGGGTTTTGACCGCACCAGATTTTTCCATTTTTGCCACAGCCCCTCATGGGTTTTGACTGTGCTGGATTTTCCATTTTTTCTATAGCCCCCTTTTTGAGTTTTGACTATACCGGAATTTGTTTGTTCCATTTTTGCCACAGCCCGCCCTTCGGGTTTTGACTATACTGGCTTTTCCATTTTTGCTATAGTCCCATTTTTGGGTTTTGACTATACCAGAATTTTTATTCTTTCTCTCTTTTTTGTTTGAATAGATCGTTTCTTTAGAATTAAGAGATGAGTTTCTTTTTACCATATTCCAATCAATCGTGAGCATGCGCCATGTTTCGAACAAGAGAATGGAGATGAGAAGATGAGAATTTGAATCTCGTGTCTTTTTTGTATAGGGTGACGGTCGCTTCGATCATCATACGTATTTTTTGATAATTTGAATTGATTTTTTTATTTGTTCGCCGTCTTCATTGATAGAATTACAATAGAGTAGAAATGGGAAGTGCGCTTTCGCTCAGCTTGATTGGAATAATGACAAAAAGAACACATCACTAAATAAGTAAAGTCGCAATCACCTTTTTTTTTTTTGAATAACGCTATCAGACATAATAGCATTTGAGTACATCCGCATTCAATGGTTGAGGGAATTCTTGACCATCCATTTTTTGATAAGATTATCACTTCGCCTGATAACACCTTGGTGATGACGTATGGGCCTTGATAATTGGGAGCGAACTTTCCTTTCGCTTCTTCTGGGATAGGTTGAATCCGCTTCAGGACCAAATCTCCTTGATAAAAAGCTCTTGGTCGCACATGCTTATTGAAGCTTCTTGAAATCCTCCTTTGATAGCATTGAGAATGATAAGCAGCCGCCAATCATTTCTCGTCTAATAGGCACAGTTGATCTTAGCGAGCTTTTTCCCATTCTTCGTCGTCTAACGCTGCTTCTATCATTATTCGCAAGGACGGGACTTGAATTTCTGGGAGAAGGACTGCTTCATAGCCATACACCAAAGAGAATGGTGTTTCCCCAGTTGATGTTCGCGTTGATGTGAAATAGGCCATGAGAGCATAAGGAAGCTTCTCATGCCAATCCCGATGGGTCTCCGTCATTTTACGGATGATTCTTTTGATATTTTTGTTGGCCGCTTCAACTGCTCCATTCATTTGCAGTCGATAAACCGTTGAATTCTGATGCTTGATGTTGAACTAGGAGCATAACTTTTCCATCATGGAGATGTTTAGATTATTTGTATTATCGGTTACCAAAGATTCTGGCAAGCCATAACGGCAAATGATGTTATTCCTGATCAAGCGGGTGATCACCCTTTCCATCACGTGGGCAAAGCTGGCAGCTTCAATCCACTTAGTGAAATAGTTAATTGCCAACAATATGAATTGATGCCCATTAGATGCTTTTGGATGGATGGTGCCGATAACGTCAATGCCCTAGGCAGAGAAAGGCATGGGTGCCACCATTACTTGGAGTTCTTTCGGTGGTGCTCATACTACATCGCCATGGATTTGGCATTTGTGGTATTCCTTCACATATTTGATGCAGTCTGCTTCTATGTTCATCCAATAGTATCTTGTTCGTAAAATATTTCGAGATGAGGTCCACAAGTTCCCTCATGTATTTCTTTTATTAGTTCGCTAGCAGTAGTAGCATCCACACATCATAGGGGACCGTGTGTGGATCTTTTGAATAACACTTCCCCGCAGAGGAAGAATTGTGTGGCTAGTCTTCGTAGTGTTTTACAATCATTCGCTCCAACCCCTTCTGGGAATGCCCCAGTCTACATGTACTGCTTGATATCGTTGAACCAAGGTTGACCATCTTTTTCTTCTGAAATGGCCACGCAGTGTGCAGGCAAATTTCTTAATTCAATTTTAATGGAGGGAATCATCTCTTCGTCAGAGAACCAAATAGCCGCGATGAGAGTTTCCAGCGCATCTGCAAATGTATTCTCGGTTCGAGGAATATGATGAAAACTGATCTTCATGAATTTTGCTCGCAACTCCTTAACCTTCTAGTGATAGGGGGTCAACTTTGGATCTTTGGTCCGGTAGGTCTCGTTGCTCTACTATATGATCAAATCTGAATTGTCATATACTGTTAATTCTTGGATTTCATATTCAAGGGCCGTTTTAAATCCTAGAATGCATTCTTCGTACTCAGTCATGTTGTTGGTAACAATATACTCCTCCTCGAATGTTAGTTTCACTGCAGCAGGCAAATGAATTCCTTCTGCTGATATGAGTACTGCTCCTATTCCGGCTCCTTTTTTATTGTTTACGCCATCGAAGAACAACCTCCACCTTGCTAATTCTTCTTTGTTGTCCATTTGTAAGCAACAAATTCTCTCATCAGGAAATAAAGGCTTCATCGGCCGACTGTCTTCTAGTGAATTTTTTGCGAGGTATTTTGATATTACGCTTCTTTTAACAGATTTCTGCGTAGTGAAAATAATGTCGAACTCGTCCAAAATCATGTGCCATCACGCAATTCAGCTAGACAAAGTAGGCTTCTTGAAAATATATTTTAGGGGATTCATTCGAGAGATGAGATACGTCATGTGGTGAACCATATAGTGGAGAAGCCGATGCAATGCCCATGCCAGCGCACAACAGGTTTTCTCTAGTGCCGAGTAATTGTTTTCATACGCCGTGAATTTCTTGCTTAAATAATAAATGGTGTGCTCTTTGTGCCCATCTTCTGACTGTTGCCCCAGCATACATCCCATGGAGCTGTCAAGTACAGTGAGATATATGAAGAGTGGTTTGTTAGGTTTGGGCGAGACCAAAACTGGAGGATTGAACAGATAACGTTGAATCTTCTCAAAGGCTTTTTGATAGTCTTTCATCCATTCTTGGGGCTCATTCTTCCACAACAGCCAGTAAATTAGATCGCATACTTGTGTCATTTGGGATATGAATCGACTGATGAAATTCAGTTTCCTAATGAATGAGCGCACTTCTTTGATTCCTCTTGGGGGTGGCATCTCTTGAATAGCTTGGACCTTTTCCGGGTCGACTTCGATACCCTTCTGGCTAATTATGAACCCTAACAGTTTTCCAGATGTTACCCCAAATGCGCATTTGGATGGATTCATTTTTTGATATTTTCGCATATGCTCAAATACTCGATTTAGACTTAGGAGGTGCCCCTGTCATTGTCGGGACTTAACAATCATGCCGTCAACATAGATTTCCACATCTCCATGCATCATGTCGTGGAAGAGTGTTACCATAGCCTTTTGATAAGTTGTGCCCGCATTCCTTAATCCGAATGGCATCATTTGATAATAAAATACTCCTCAGGGCATGAGGAATGCAGTTTTCTCTTGGTCTTCTGGCACCACCAGGATCTGATTGTACCTCGAGAATCCATCCATAAACGAGAACATTTCGTGACCTGCTATGTTGTCAATGAGAATGTCTATATGTGGTAATGGAAAATCGTCCTTTGGGATTGCTTTGTTAAGATCTCGGTAGTCGATGCACATTCGAACTTTCCCATCTTTCTTCGGGACTGAGACTATGTTTGCCATCCATTCAGGGTAATTGGCCACTCGAAGAAAACCCGCATCGAACTGTTTTATAACTTCCTCTTTGATTTTAAGACTCCATTCGGGTCGAAGTCTTTGCAGCTTCTATTTGACTGGCTTCATCGCGGGGTTGATAGGCAATCTGTGCTCTACAATTGACGGACTTAGCCCCGACATGTCCTGATAAGACCATGCGAACACATCTTGATATGCGTTGAGTACCTCGATCAATTTGGTTTTCTGTTGTTTATCGAGGTGGGCCCCAATCTTGATTTCCCTAGGTATCTCGACAGTCCCCAAATTTATGGTTTCTGTTTCCTCGATATTAGGGGGTTTTCGATTCTCATGACTTTCTATTATTTCCTGGATCTCTTCCAGAATTTCGTCCCCAGCACAAATGTCAAGTTCAATATCCATGAGTTCATAATCTAGCTCGATGTTGAAGTCGTATTATTCTTGTGCTAAAATCGTTTGGTCATTTGAATCGAAAGATCGATTCTTGGGGTTCCTGAAAATTTTGAACGAAATTATTCATTTATTTTGCCATTTTTTGTGGAGAAATATAAAATACATAAAATATAGAAATTGCTTTATTCAATCACACGCAAGATTCAAAGAAGTAACTACGCAGGAAGATGGTACGCATACAATTTCAACTTTGAAAAAAAATGGAAATAACATCACACAACAAACAAAAATATTATTGTACGTTGCCCAGCAAGTTACCAAAAGTTGCGAGCCCTTGGCATTGATTGTGAGACCTAATTGGTCATTTTCTCCCCTGGTAGGCGGGTGGATTGAACTTGATGGCTTGTCAGAAGTCCCATTGTTTGTAGGGGAGATGATAATGGCAACTTGCAATTCCTCGAACATCCATATGAGGCCGACTGTTGGATCTTATTCTTCTGAGATGAAAATTAGGATGGATAGCTTGAAGGCAAATTCTTCTTCCTGGTCCGGTACTACATTTGAGAATCCTGTCAATAAAAAGCTTCTCCAGATATGGGGGATTGGTGTAGTCCTTCCCCGTCTTCGACTGTTCTTTGAATTTCGTTTGAAGACCGTGGCTTGTCTTCGTTCCTCCCAAGACGGGTAGTAGCCTGGTCCAAATGTATGCAATTGGGACGGTAGGTTTCTTGGTTTCGTCTCCCCTTAAAGGTTTGCTCCCAGGCCTTTGCCATTTTCGAAACCATTTCAGTGGAAGTATTTGGAGATCATTCGTGCATTCTCAGAAAATCTCAGTGGAACATCGTCGTGTGCTGAATTTTTCTTCTGCTCTTCCCACACATCAAATTCGTCTTTCTTCACATTTTTAATGAGTTCAAGCAATTCTGACTCGGGGATTTCTTCTTGTATCTTGGATTTTACCTACTTTATCGGAGCATAAACCCTTTGCGATTGCATTTCTCGATTTAGCTTAGAGTAATTCAAAAATACTCTGTGTAGATTGTACTTTGGTACTGAAGGGGGTCTTGGCAGAGTGACCCTTGATCACACTGGTAGAGAAATAGACAGTTTTGGGGGGGTCCATTTTCTGAGAACACTCATCCCAAATTCTCCATTTTCTTTGAGGTGACTTTTGATGTTCTGTCATGGCAATAATGGGTTCTTCCTTCATGGATTTCTTCTTTGTCAGAATCATGGTCTCGAGAGGACCGATAAGTTGTCGCAGATCTAGATCATCCGTACCTTGGCTTATCATGTTAACCCCCTGATGATTTGGAAGTGGATTGTTTGTAACATTTGGCACAGCCTTGGCATCTTCGAGATTGATAGTATCGACATCGATCAAATCTTGGACCCGATGCTTTAGGTTCCAACAGTCCTCTATGTCATGAGTCTTGAATGATACGCACAGTGGCATTCTGCCCAGTGGTAGGGAGGAGGAGGATTTGATATTGGCCTTCCGAGGATCAAGTTGAGGTGTCCCGAAGTCAATAGTCGCTGAAGCACCTCAGCCATTGGGATGGCTAAATGGGTGAAGGTTCGGTTTCGCTAATTTTTGCGGGGGAATTGTTGTGGACCCCTTGGTTGAGCATTTTGCGGTTGTGGAAAAGGCGGTGTTTGATCGGGGTTGTTTGATTGGTATGTAGTTGGTGGTGGATAATATGGTGGTGGTGCATATGAATTTTGGAAATTCAGTTGATGCCTGGGCGGTGGAGGGAAAGAATTGTTTTGATGTGGTGTCGGCATGACAACGGAAACCTCGGCTTCTTTTGTTTTCTTCTGAGGGAATCATCTTTTCTGAGAAGAGGACGAACTAGAATCGTTGTTGTGTGAGTAAGGATCGATGATATTTCCTGTCTGGATCCTGTCTTCTATCATCTCTCCTTGTTGGATGATTTCGCTGAATGACCGTCCGATTGAAGTGCAGAACATCTCGTAGTATATGCCTTTACAAGTTTGAACGAACAGATGGACGTACTAAGATTCAGCCAAGGGAGGGTCCACTTGAGAGGCAAAGCTCTTTCATTTGAGTGCATAGGATCTGATACGCTTGTCGCGAGCGCATCAAAGATAACAATTATTCAATGTATTAACACTACGTAGTAGTGGTAAGACAAGGATCGAACACGAGGAAAGTGAAGGGTTTAGTTAGTCGAACTTCTACTTTTAACTTAAGTTCTGAAAAAGGGTTTGAAGTTTGATTTTAGAATTTGGTAATGAAATGAATTAAAAACGCAACTAGATTAAGTCTTTTGATTTAAAAGGTACCCTGGGCTTTCGTGTAACTTCTTCACCATATGTTCTAGAATTCAATAAGAGCACAGTCTTGGTTGGAACATCTCACATCCAATATATTACAACTCTATTGGTGTGAGAGGAAGATAATTACTTTCACCGAATAGCATGAACTATCACTGCTAGCACGACCTGTCTCAATAGTACGACCCGTCTCAATGGCACGGATCATCTAAGGGCACGACCCTTCTACGATGTATAACTCATCTTACCCGAACTAAGTAGATCTATGAAATACATATTGCATGAATCGTAACTGAAGATCAAAACAACAATTACACTAGATAGATCTATTGAAAAACATTCATTTTAATGATGGAGTAAGTCTAAACACACGATTGTTCCAACACAAAGATAATAGATATATCCTAGAACAATGGATCCGACGATACAATGATTACCCAGAGTATATGAGGCTTAGCCGGCCATGGCAAGAGCAATAAGCATCAAAGATAGAGAGAGATAAGTTGCAAACTCCATTCAAAAAGCTGGCACTAAGGTGATAGAGCCTTCAAGCTTCCCTTCTAGGGTTGATAGCCTCCAAGAAGATTTCTAATCAAAAGATAATCCCTAATGACCTCTAAACTAGTGTATTTATACCTAATACACTTTACAATTCCCTAATTACCCTTAATGAAGGGTATAAGCATCCAACTCTTAGCTTTAAATCATCATAATCCCACATATTAGTTCTGGCTTCCGCGTAAAGGCGCTACCGATTGCGCCCAGAATAAGCGTAACCGGTTGTGGTTATGCTTTCTTTGATTTCTTCCGGCTGAGCATTACTGGTTACGGATGAGAGTATAACCGGCTATGCATCGCTCTTTCGATTGCACCTTTTCTTCCCTCTGCAAGTCTGCAGGCATGATGCTACCGATTGCGCCCAAAAATCGCGCAACCGTTTATGGTTTGACAGAGTTCTTTATCCTCCCTTGCTTGTTGTTCTCTATCTCACATCTTTGACACTCCAGCCTTGTTTCTATCAATAAATTGATCCTCCTCAAGGGTCTAGGGTCAATCCTCGTGCCTTTGCAAGTCCCGGAATTTCTAATGTACTCTAAAATGGTTCCATTAGCTTATTTTTACCTCAACACCTGCCAAGCCAACTTATTCCAAAAACACTACAAACTTTATTAGATATTAGCTTTAGGACTAACAATATGTATGGTTAAGACATATAAATAGGTACGTTACCATACCTATTAGGATCGGAAAGATTCCGTCATCTCTTGTTTCAATTTGATCAGAAATAGACGGTCTACGACCATCTCGGTATTGTGACGATATTGTCGGACAAATTCCTGGGATAATTCTGTCCAGGATTGAAATCGCTTAAGGTCGAGCCGGGCAAACCATTGAGAGGCTTCCCCTTTAAGGCTGTGTTGAAATAGCTGCATCATCAATTTTTCTGGGTCGGGGTACCCACACAATGCCCCGGCATACAAACGTGGATGAGCCATAGGTTCTCCGGTCCCGTCATACTTCGTAAAATCAGATATTTTAAATTATGGGGGCAACTGCATTCTCGAAAAGAAGCACAGATCTTAAAATCTCATTGAGGTGTATGGATTGGGTCCTCGCAGGGACTTCAGAGCTTCTTCAAATTGCTGAACTTTATGCATTAGATGGGGGTTGCTCGGAGCAGGAACATCCCTTGGATGGCTCTCCAAATCTTCTTGAGTTTGAGTCATACTGGGTATTACAGGGATTACTGGTGATTAAGCCGAGATGGCTGGCTGTGCTGCGACAGGTTGTGAGGGCAAGCTTTCCACCAGAAAAGTTGCAATTGCCCCAGTTGGTAGAGGGTTGGTATGATTTGATGTTGCTTAGAACGGCACTGCCCCAGTGTCGGGCGTTGTTGGAGATGACATTTCGGCCCCTACAGAGTGGGTGGTTGATTGAATTTGACTCATTAAGATGTTGACTATAGCTTGGAGGTTGTCAACATCTCTACGGACAGCTAGATACTCCTCTATGGGGACCATCTCTGGCTCCTCATGGGTGCGGTTCAAGGCGTCTTCAACCATCGCTCGTGAGATGGAGCGGGTAATCCTCCTTGTCAGGGATGGAAAATGGGCTTGTTGGGCCGTAATGTACCTTCAAAACAAAACTTGTCTTAGTTTTGTATGAAAAAAAATGATCTTTAGGGATTATGCCAACATATGGACTTTTTTTATCACAATTCAAAATTGCCAACAGACATGAAGTCTGGGACAATATTTTGGAATGTGGATCTTTGATGAAAAGGTTTTGTAAGTCCATAATCTATGTCTACCATTATCCCTAGAGACGTTTATTTTTTACTTTGAATTTTTTTTTGAAAAGATTTTGGGTTAGATATTAACAACAATATAAAAGAGAAGGGCTCTTTTATTATGACATGTCTCTTAATAATACAATTAGGGTTTTGGCTTCGACTCTTTTTTTGGCTTTCTATATGTATATGTGACTGTGCAAGCTTTAAGGCTTAAGGATCCCAAATCTTCCGACCTCCGGCCCCGTAAGGGAAACCATCTTTGAGTCGGTGATTTGGTTGAAGTGTCCTTTTCGGAAACGGCTACCATATAGGTAGCGCATAGTTTACTTCGGACCTCCGGGAGGTAGTTAGGGCTTCATCCATTTGGGAGGTCATGACCTCCGTTCCAAATGGGTAATGATGCAAATGATGCATGAAAAACAATGTAGGTTTTTTTTAAATTGAAGGGAGTCCTTCGCAAAATATTTATTACGCTACCCTACAAAACAGATGGTGAGAAATAAATTGCAGAAAGAAATCTTTTTCCCCAGCAGAATCGCCAATTGTTGCTCTTGGAAAAAATTTTCTCTCTCTTCTCTTTCCCGGATGTGCGCGGGACGCCGAGGGTAGAGATCATACTCTTTTTCTTGGATTTGAATGCGACTGGTTTTTTTATAAATAAAAATGACAGTTGGGATTAAAATGTCACGCCCTAGATTTTTAAACCATTTTTTTTAACATATAATTTTTTCATAAATGGGGACACAAGCATGGATCATTATCATTTGCAAGAAGTTTAAGTACCAATCACACCCCATTACAAATTTACCAAAATCCGAGAGTGAGTGCGGAAAGTTCAATTCATAAGTCCAAACCATGGAATAGGTAGAGGAGAAGGAAAAACATGGTTTAAGTTATTACATGTCAAAAGCTCGAACAACCCACAACCCGGGTGTTTCCAAAATAATAGGTTACATAGTTCTAAAAAGCTATCAAATAGCCGAAATGATCAAAGGGCTTCAAGATCTTCCAAAACTTGTTTCTTACCTGCAGAACCTTTTAAAAAAAAGAGCGTGCCACGCTAAAGTAGGAAATACCAATTATCTAGCATGCTCAAGATCGACGTGGACGAGTGTGTGAATGTTGGGAATGCAACACACGCATATGTACGAAGCATAACAAAGGCAATGATCCATGTCTATCATATGACTCTATCACACACCCATACACTTGATATGCTAAACAAGTAATTGAAACACATGCTTATGGACCCACACATAACTTTCCATTTAATTTCCTTTATCTCAACATAAAGTTCATCTCATTATTCCTTGTGTTCGAAACATGAATACTCCTTAGGATCCCATCAGAAGTCCATCCCAAGTTATTCAAAATGTTTAACCATCGTGTCTCGTAATCATGGATACGCCACGGAGTCCCATCAGAAGTCCACTCCGGACTATCCTAGTCCAACGTGTCAACGTGTCATGTAACATTTGATAGGGTAGGAGTAGTCTAGTGGGCGGCCAAACCCACTAAGCATCCTTTCCATACGTTCCCCAAGAAACCGCTGGGAGGGCCAAGGTACCCCC
>NMUG010005004.1:0-13437 GCA_002855965.1 Monotropa hypopitys | reverse complement strand
TAGGATAGATTATTCTCAATCTCAATCGTAGGTCGCTCCAGGACGTGAGACGGGTCTGCTAGGTACTTGCGAAGCATAGAGATGTGGAAAACGTCATGCATGTTAACCAATTCTGGTGATAATGCTAATCGATAGGCGAGCGGGCCGATTCTTTCAAGAATCTCGAATGGGCCAACAAATCTGGGATTTAACTTCTCTCTTTTCCCGAATCTAACGACGCCCTTCATTGGTGATACTTTGAGAAATACCTTGTCGCCTTCTTGGAATTCTAATTCCCTGCGATGAGTGTCGGCATAACTATTTTGACGATCCTGGGCTGCTTTCAATCGGTCCTGAATTGTCTTAATCTTCTCTGTGGATTCTTGCACAATTTCAGGTCTTGTCAATTCTGCACTTCCGACCTCTGCCCAACACGATAGTGTCCTGCTTTTCTTTCCATATAGCGCTTCAAATGATGCCATTCCTATACTTGCTTGATAACTATTGTTGTAGGCAAATTCGGCTAGTGATAGATGCTCTTCCCAGCTTTCTTGAAATTCCAACGTGCAGGCCCGTAATAAGTCTTCTAGTGTTTGAATGGTCCTTTCTGATTGGCCGTCTGTTTGAGAATGAAAGGCTGTTCTGAAATTGAGTGTTGTTCCTATTGCCTTTTGGAGTGATTTCCAAAATCTGGATACAAATCGTGGGTCTCTATTGGACGTGATGGATACTGGTGTGCCGTGTAGTCGAATGATTTCTTGGAGGTAGGTAGTTGCCATTTGATCCATTGAATAAGTATTCTTAATCGCAATGAAGTGAGCAGACTTGGTTAAACGATCTACTATGACCCATATCACGTTGTTGCCTTTCTTTGAACACGGTAATCTTATGACATAATCCATAGTGATATCTTCCCATTTCTACTTTGGAATAGGTAATGGTTGCAATAATCCAGCGGGCTTCTGACGAATAGCTTTAATCTGTTGGCACTGCAAGCATCGATTGACGTAATTGGCTATATCGTGCTTCATTCCCATTCACCAATAAGACTTCTTTAGGTCCTAGTACATCTTCGTCTGACTGGGGTGAATCACGAACTTCGAGTGATGGCCATCGTCCATGATTTTCTTCTTGATTTCTTCGTCGTTGGGGATACACAATCGATTCTGAAATTTGAGAACTCTGTCTACGAGGGTGAATTCACTTTCTAGATTGATTCCTTCGCTGATCTTCATAAGCTTCAGGTCGCTTCCTTGCCCTGACTTCTCCCAAAATGGTTGGTTCAACAATGATGGTATTGAGGTGCCCATGCTGTAGATGATCGAGTTCCTTCTTTCCTTTTATGCTTAAGGCGTCTGCAACAATATTGGCTTTTCCAGGGTGGTACTGAATATTGAGATTGTAGTCCTTCATCAGCTCAAGCCATCTCCGTTGCCTGAGATTCAGCTCCTTCTGGGTGAAAAAACACTTCAAACTTTGATGGTCGGTAAATAGATTGCAGGTGACTCCATAAAGATAGTGGCGCCAAATCTTCAAAGCGAATACTACCGCGGCTAGTTCCAAATCGTAAGTTGGGTAGTTCTTCTCGTGAGGTTTTAACTATCGGGAGGCGTAAGCAATAACTTGACCTTGCTGCATCAGAACACATCTGAGTCCTCTAAGGGAAGCGTCGTTGTAGACTTCAAAGTTTTCTCCTTCCTGAGGTATCACAAGAACAGGTGCCGTCGTGAGTCGCTTCTTTAGCTCTTGGAAACTCCCTTCTATGGTCTCTGTCCAAACAAATGGCTCTCCTTTCTTTGTCAGCTCCGTCATCGGGGTTGCGATCTTCGAAAAGTTTTTGATAAATCTTCTATAGTAGCCGGCGAGTCCAAGGAAACTATGAACTTCGGTTATCGAGGTTGGCTTGGGCCACTCTTGGATTGCTCCTATCTTCTAAGGATCTAATGCGATTCCACGTTTGCCAATGATGTGCCCGAGAAATTGGATTTTTGTGAGCCAGAACTCGCACTTGCTGAATTTGGCGTAAAGCTTCCTTTCCTTCAAGGTCTGCAAAACGATTGATAGGTACTCCGCATGTTGTTCTTCGTTCTTGGAGTAGATAAGAATATCGTCAATGAACACGATTACGAAGTCGTCGAGATAGTTGGTGAAGATCCGGTTCATCAGGTCCATAAATGCTGCAGGTGCATTGGTGATGCCAAATGGCATAACTAAGAATTCGAAATGCCCATACCTGGTGCGAAAAGCTGTCTTCTCTATGTCTTCTGTCTTAACCTTGAGTTGGTGATATCCCGAACGAAGGTCGATCTTTGAGAATATTTTGGCTCCTTGCAGTTGGTCGAACAAATCATCAATTCTTGGTAACGGGTACTTATTTTTTATGGTGACTTTGTTCAGCTCCCGATAATCGATGCAGAGCCACATCATTCCGTCTTTCTTCTTGACAGGCAAAACTGGTGCTCCCCAGGGCGATGAGCTAGGTCGGATGAAATCTTTATCTACTAGTACTTGGAGCTGTGCCTTCAATTCTTTTAATTCCGTAAGTGCCATACGATAGGGTGCTTTAGATATTGGATGGGTTCCTGGAATAGTCTCGATGCTAAACTCTACCTCTCGATCGATGGGTATTCCTAGCAAGTCCTTGGAAAAAATATCGGAGAAATCACGAACTACGGGGATATCAGATATCAGATGAGTACTTGGGGTTGTAGACAAAATGCTACAAAGATAACCTCGACATCCTTTCTGCAAAAGTCGTCGGGCACGTGCCATAGACACAAAATATGGGGGCGATGTGGCTCTTTCTCCTTCGAGCTTGGCTTCTTCCTCTCCGAATCCTACGAAAATTATACACTTCCTTGCGCAATCGATCTTGGCCTTGAATTGGGATAACCAATCCATTCCAATAATCGCATCAAAATGGGACATTGCTAGAGGGATTAAGTTGATTGTGGTATGAGTTCTATTCATGGAAACATCACAGTTTCTAAGAACAGATGAGCATACGACTCCCTTGCTCATGGGTTGAGATACGAGCAAGTCAAATCCTAATGGTTCAAGATTTCTACTGATTTTCTGAGAGTGGGTTTTCGAAATGAACGAGTGAGTATAACTTGAATCAAATAAAGCATAGGTAGGAATTCCACAAACAAGGATTCTACCTGCTACCACTGCTTCGTCATTTCGGGGATCTCTGGGGACTAAAGCAAAAGCTCTTCCCTGACGCTGGTTCCAGTTGTCTTGATGGTTGTTCCTTGGTGCACCCATGGGTATCACGTTCGCTCCCGTTGCTGGCCTCGGACAATCCTTCTTGAAATGGCCCTCCCGATCATAGCCGAAACATGTTAAGGGTACTCTGTTTCCTCCGCCTTGGTTTCCCATTCTCCTTTGATCATCTCTCCTTTCTCCAAAATTTGCCTTCTTCTATGGACCAACTTTTCTGGGTCCTTGGTTTTGCCTGTTCCGCTCCAGATATCGTCTCGTCTCTTCTACGTCTTGTTCGACTAACAAGGCTCGGTCCAGAACATCAGCATAGATTGACAGTTGAAGAGGTCGGAGTACCTTTCGAATCTCCCGATTTAGTCCGTCCTCAAAACGTTTTGCCTTCATTTCTTCTGATGCCACTAGGTACGGAGCATAGGCAGCAAGATTTGTAAACTCGGTTTCATAGGCAGCTACTGTCATCATCCCTCGTTGCTTGAGGTGCTCAAACTCCATCCTCTTCGCAGTCTGCATCGCCCTTGGCATAAATTTCTCACGAAAAATTTCTAGAAATCTTTCCCAGCTCATTTCTGGCTCTACGGTACTCTTCAGACTCTACCAATGGTTTGCTTCTCCTTCTAGCAGGTACGATCCGATTTTTACCTTCTGTTGATCAGAACATCTCAGCAATCGGAAATTCTTCTCCAAGGCTGCAATCCATTCATTTGCTCTTACAAGGTCCATTCCTCCCTGGAAGGTAGGGGTTTCAGCTTTAGAAATTCCTTCACCGCTGCGAAGTTAGCCGCTTGTTTAATTGGGTCGACTAGTGCTTGCTCTTCGGGATTTGGCGGCTCGTTCATGGGTCCTTGCTGATTGAAGTACTGATTGATCATCTCCTATTAGGTTTGAATAGTCCCAGCCAACATCCTGACCATGTCGCGCAGTTCAGCTACCTCGTTATTCCCTTGATTGTTTCCTTGACCGTTGTTGCGAGTATTAACCATTCTGCTTCCGAAAAGATTCTTCAATTAGAGGTATGAAAAAGAGTTCGATTAATTCATCATAGTAATAAGAGTTCATTATAAAACTGAAATTCTAAGCATGCTAGCTAACAATAAAAGACTAATAATGCTACTCACTATCCGAGTAGTTTGGCCACTCGTAGGGTGGGTAAATCCACTCCTTACGATCAACATCAATGTCTTCCTCATCTTCTTCATCCTCATTCGGATCCTCCTCGGGGTCTTTGCTAACTCGACTTTTCCGCATCGTTTGATATGCAATATAAACGGAAAAGCGAACTAGACAAAAGATAATTTATAAAACACGAAAATACTACTCCAACTAGTAGAGTGGCAAGATCGAGGTCGAACCACAGAGAGTTGACGGAGTCTAAGGGATTTGCTAAATAGAGAGGTTTGCTTTTGCCGAGTGTTAGCGGAAGGACGCTACCCTTGAATTGGTTTTGGTTTAAGACTTAAGAACTAAAACTTAAACTTAATCAAATGAAATCTAGTTAACCAAATGGCATGGTCATAGAGAAACTAACACCTAACCTAGGGAGAATTGACTTCACGGGAGTCAAGAGATGGCATAGGAGCAAGGATTCGGTTCAATTAAATCAATGCATCTAACAATGGAAGTGACATAGCTAAGGGCCTGGGATGTGCCAAGGGACTTGACGACAACCCATCGAATAGATAACAACTTTCAATTTAGACCAAAGGCGCGAATCACAAACTCCTAAATAATTCCAAGACATCCACAAAATTGATAAGTGAGTGGGTTCAAGAAGACTTAGTCCAATGGTGCATTTATTCGAGCACTTGGCGGGACATAGCATCAAGCATTGTATGTACCACATCAATAGCCACACACAATCAAGGTGGTAACACCACCATGCCAAGACCGAACGTAAAAACTAAGAATACTTTAACTCACTACATACAAAGACGTACAAGGGTGAAATCAAAACACCCCTAGGTCAAGAAGTGTTAGCCACTCCAAGACCACACCGGGAGGCTACTCCTCCATTACGATTACAACTAGGAAAATGGAAATACGAACTCTATCTAGTACAACACATAATGTAAAGCACATCAATAGAGAGATAATGACAATAGCTACAACATTAATGAAGAGAAAAACTTACAATACTCCATGGAAATTGAAGAGAATCAAGAGAGAAGATGGAGGGAGGTAGAGAGAGAAGCTCTCCCCTCCAAGAACCCTAATACAATGTAAATCTGATGTAAAAACTGTCCTACAATGTTCTACAACTTTGCTTTTATACCTCTTGCAAATTTGGACAAAAATACCCCTCAAAACAATGTAAAAATCGCCCCAGAATAAGTTTGCACCGGTGCAGGAAAGGTGTGCACCGGTGCACAGAAGTCAGAATCTGTGTAGTGGGCTCCCAGCTGTGGTGTGCACCGGTGCAAAGAATTGGTGCACTAGTGCAAAGGTGAATAGAACCAATTTCAATGTTGCCTCTTGTGAATCCGTCTTTTCGCTAGCTTTCCAACGCCATATTATGTAGCGCAATCGGAGCTACGCATCAAGAGTTATGCTTGTTTTACCGACCATGGATTCGTTCTTCCGATAATTGGATCTTCTTGAAATTGGTGAATGGAATTGGCTTGCTTTGAGTCCGGGAAGTACCGTACGCATCCGAATGCATCAAAAGGTATCAATAAGGCCTGTAAAACAAACAACGTTACGAAACAAGATTAAACGCAAGGTGAACTAAACAAGGGCAAATAACAACTAAAGATAACAAAATAGGAGAGAAATAGACACACGAAACTACAAAATAGTGTGTCTATCACAACCCCCAACTTAAACATTGGTCGTCCCGAGCAATACAACTCAAGGGCAAGGACCAACAAGCAACTATAAAAAATGAAAGGATATGTCCTTTAAACCCCCGGATGGCCCCGGTAGGACGAGTAAGGTCTCGTGAGGGTTTTCAGCAACGATCACCCACAAAACGTAGTAAATTACTATCACATGAAATCCGAGTCATAGGCTAAACTCCAAACAAAATAAAGGAAAGTGGATCTTCAAAAGTACAAATGGGCAAACAAAGTTCACAATGTTAACAAGAAGAAAATAAGTCAAGGCACCAAAATCTAACGTGTGTGTAGGCAAGGCTATTCATCGCAAGTGAGACATCCCTCAAAAATCAATCCGGACCGAGTCTCGACTTCAAATACTCACCGTGTCATGCACTCAAAGATAAAACTCGAAACATGGTTGCATATACTAACTCTCGTATATGCGGGCGGAAGATAAGTATAGTAAAGCCAAGACATTCCGCACAAAGTGACACGAACGGAAGCACAATATGGTGGACACGGTCTCATGACTAGAAAACATGCTAAGCAAAGGGAATATGTCCGCAAACGAGCATGCACACGTAATTGTTGAACTAAGGATCAAATAGGACTTCCATCGGTGATAGCGTTAGGTAAGGGAAATATATCGGGCAAAGGGTATAACAATGTATGCTTGAGAATAGGCGAAGTACACAACGTAGAGGGCAATTCACGACCCTCATTAATAAGAATGCAACTCAATTTTGTCTTTTCTTTTCAACTCCGCCAAAAAAAAAATTTCTATTCTCAACCTCCAATACATCCCAACAATATGAATAAAATGAATGGGTGAAACCCCCAACTCATTTGGTTCCCAATTCTTTTGAATTTTCGTGATTTTTCTAGGGAAAGAGGGGTTCACCAACAATGAATACGAAATAAAAAATTATCCACCTTATCTCTCCAAGTACATCAAAATAACAATATAACTCCTTATCTCTCCAATACATCATCATATACATCAACAAAGATCAACCTAATCTCAAGGCATAAGATATGGAAATGAAGGCTTAATCAAGGAATAGGTTCAATGACGGCTCAAGTGAGCAAGCAAGGGATGATATGTAACAAGGAATGATCCGGCCCAAAATAACAAAGATTGCCTAAAATACTCTCCTAAGTCCAACAACAACCGTGCATGCACCCAAAATGATATGTCAATGATAGTGAATTCTCAATGCTTAGCGACAAAGATAATGAGACCGACAATGAGTAAGATCGTTTTTCGTGACACAAGAGTTCATTTGACACCACTCCAAGGAAAAGTAAGGCACTAAGCTCACTCGGACAGAAGTCTCCACTAAACTAGTCATCAAGACTATCGAGGTACGACTCACAAGCGACTCAAGCCAAAGGTTTTGTGAAGTGCAAGAAGTTAAATCTAGGTGCCAAAAAAATTTCAAACAAGCTAGCAAAGTGACCTAAGATGCCTCCAACAAGTCCCAACAAGCTCAACACAATCCCAAAAGGAGTAAAGACTTACAACATCCCAAAATCCATGCAAAGGTAATTCACATTTATTCATCTAAGTAACGGATCTGTGACGTGGACAATACGAGATATACTTTTATTCCTGCCTCAAAGGAAAAAAGAGACAGGCGACTATACTAGACCGACTTTTCAAAACATTTTTTTTCAATGAAAATAACAAAAAATAAAGCATGGAAATGTACCACTACCCCCAACTTGGAATGAGCACGTCCTCGTGCGAGGAGAACTAAAAATAAGGGAGAAAGTAGAGTACCTCCGGGGTGGAAAGGGAACCACCCACTAACCAATACCTTAAGAAGTAGTCGACGATGCTCACAAAGCCAAGCAAGAAGCAAGGAACCCTGTAAAACACAAAACCAACTACAACTACAAAGCAAATGATTAGTCCAAAAATTTGCTTGCTAATGGAAGCCAAGCGTGCAACATCTAATTTTTTTATAATAAGAAAGACAAAAAAAGGAAATAAAACTAAAAGAAAAGAAAAAAGAGAATCGTGCCTCTAGACTAGGCAAGAACCGGGATGATGACCCCCCCCCAAATGGTGATGACATTTATATGGCAAAGGGGGCCATATCCAAAAGTAAACAAAATCACCCCCGGACGAAAGAATTGAAGTCGCCCAAGCCAAATAAATAGGTACTTGGAGTATAAGGGGGCATTGGGACACTTCAAAAATATATGACCAAATACCCCACCACCATAGTCAAAAATAATTCCCAAGGCCTTGACCAAAAAGATAGAACGTGAAACATGACTCACAAAGAGTCAGTCAATACCAAGAAAATCAAATTTTTTCAATGTAGGAAAAAATGGTGGTGGTAGGGGCACACAAGAAATTATAGGCACACTCATAACCGGCAATAAGGGATCAACTGGAAAAATAGACTCCTCAAGAGTTGGCATGACAATAGGTGCAACATGGGCACACTCCATGGACTCTCGGGGAATACAATGTGAAGTAAGCTCGATGGGCAAAGGTGCAACAACATCAACAATGTCCACCCTCCCATGGTCCACCTCCAACTCCTCCTCACTTGAATCATCATCAAAGTTCGCTGAAATCTCATCGGGTGGAGTGAGAGGAGTGGAATTCTCGAAATTGGGGAGTATCCCCATTGATGCTTGGGCCATAAGGAGAGAATGGTTCATACCCACATGTAGAAGTGCAAGGGATTCGACCTCCTCGGGAGGAAGACAGGGCTCCTCCAAGGGGTCAGTAGGTTGGGCTACATCGCAAGATGGGACAAGAAGGTCCTCAATGCTCGAATTTAGCATGGAAATTTGTGAAAGAATATCCGCATTGATTTGATGTTGTGCATGCATGAATTGATCAAGAGTGTCCTCCAATAGATCCGGGTGTGGTGGTGGGCAATCATAAGATTCCACCGGAGAATAATAGTCATGAAATTCAATGGGTGACTCCGAATAAATGAATTGTTGTGGAGCCCTGTCTTCATTGTAAGAGTTTGATGATGACTCAATAAAATTTCCACATTCCCCAAAACTAGCATGATTAAAATTTTCTTGACAAGAATGGTTGGGGAATGGAAGAGTCCCTCCATCCAAATAAGGTAACTTCAAGCAAAATGCTTCACAAAATGTTTGTTGCAAATGATCTCAAGAGTATATTGACCTAGGTTGTACATGATCCAACCAATATCGAGCATTGCCTTATAGGAAATATGTAAATAAACGCATCCGCGCTTCCTCTTCCCATTGATTTGTGTCCAATAAAAAACCAACAACTTCCAAAAACATCTCAACATGTATAAATGCATTTTCACCTTCAACACCATGGAAGTTAGGCAAATAATGGAGCATCCCCGAACAAATTCTAAATCGGTTAGGACTCGGGGGCATGACAAGGCATAAGGGATTTGGAAAACCATTATCATGGAAGATATCCCTCAAGCAGAATTGTGTAGGCACTCCATTGAAAGTTTGATAAAATGAGTAGTCAATATCCTCTTGCCACACATATGAGTCAGAAAAATCATCAAATGAATCCATGAATTCCAATGTAAAAAAAAATTCTTTGTTTTTTGATTTTTTTTTTCGATTTTTTGTATTTTTTTATGGAATGAAATGAATGAAATGATAGGTGGCAAAAAGAAAATCTCAACACTAACAAAAATCTAGACTCAACTACAACTTCCCGGCAAAGGCGCCATTTTGCTAACTCGACTTTTCCGCGTCGTTTGATATGCAATATAAACGGAAAAGCGAACTAGACAAAAGATAATTTATAAAACACAAAAATACTACTCCAACTAGTAGAGTGGCAAGATCGAGGTCGAACCACAGAGAGTTGACGGAGTCTAAGAGATTTGCTAAATAGAGAGGTTTGGTTTTGCCGAGTGTTAGCGGAAGGACGCTACCCTTGAATTGGTTTTGGTTTAAGACTTAAGAACTAAAACTTAAACTTAATCAAATGAAATCTAGTTAACCAAATGGCATGGTCATAGAGAAACTAACACCTAACCTAGGGAGAATTGACTTCACGGGAGTCAAGAGATGACATAGGAGCAAAGATTCGGTTCAATTAAATCAATGCATCTAACAATGGAAGTGACATAGCTAAGGGCGTGGGATGTGCCAAGGGACTTGACGACAACCCATCGAATAGATAACAACTTCCAATTTAGACCAAAGGCGCGAACCACATGTTCCAAACTCCTAAATAATCCCAAGACATCCACAAAATTGATAAGTGAGTGGGTTCAAGGAGACTTAGTCCAATGGTGCATTTATTCGAGCACTTGGCAAGACATAGCATCAAGCATTGTATATACCACATCAATGTCCACACACAATCAAGGTGGTAACACCACCAAGCCAAGACCGAACGTAAAAATTAAGAATACTTTAACTCACTACATACAAAGACGTACAAGGGTGAAATCAAAACACCCCTAGGTCAAGGAGTGTTAGCCACTCCAAGACCACACCGGGAGGCTACTCCTCCATTACGATTACAACTAGGAAAATGGAAATACGAACTCTATCTAGTACAACACATAATGTAAAGCACATCAATAGAGAGATAATGACAATAGCTATAATATTAATGAAGAGAAAAACTTACAATACTCCATGGAAATTGAAGAGAATCAAGAGAGAAGATGGAGGGAGGTAGAGAGAGAAGCTCTCCTCTCCAAGAACCCCAATACAATGTAAATCTGATGTAAAAACCGTCCTACAATGTTCTACAACTTTGCTTTTATACCTCTTACAAATTTGGACAAAAATACCCCTCAAAATAGTTTAAAAATCGCCCCAGAATAAGTTTGCACCGGTGCAGGAAAGGTGTGCACCGGTGCACAGAAGTCAGAATATGTGCAGTGGGCTCCCAGTTGTGGTGTGCACCGGTGCAAAGGTGAACAGAACTAGTTTTCAATGTTGCCTCTTGTGAATCCGTCTTTTCGCTAGCTTTCCAACGCCATATTATGGAGCGCAATCGGAGCTACGCATCAAGAGTTATGCTTATTTTACCGACCATGGATTCGTTCTTCCGATAATTGGATCTTCCGGAAATTGGTGAATGGAATTGGCTTGCTTTGAGTCCGGGAAGTATCGTATGCATCCGAATGCATCAAAAGGTATCAATAAGGCCTGTAGAACAAACAACGCTACGAAACAAGATTAAACGCAAGGTGAACTAAACAAGGGTAAATAACAACTAAAGATAACAAAAATAAAAGAGAAATAGACACACGAAACTACAAAATAGTGTGTCTATCAGTCTTCTTCGGGAACATTCTCCAAATCGAGGTCCTAACCTTGATTGTGCCACTCCATGGGCTCTTCCTCTTCCTCAGCTACCTCATCTTCTTCTGGTGGGGCTTCATTGTTATTGCCGTATAGGACTCGATTCCTTGCCCCCTCCATGAGGTATTTGAACTCCCAATTCTAGATGGATGCTCTTGCTACTGCGCAGGCTCGTTCTAATAGTTGTAGGTGATAATTGATCATTCCCCGAACTTCTTCTTCTGAGTTATCTTCGAAACGCACTGCAACTTGGGCCACAAGATCAGAAGTGATCATTACAGAATCAGCGTGTGCCTGTTCTTCAACATCTTCATTCACTATATAGATGTCTTCTACTTCCTATAGTACTGCTGGAGATGGTGCTACCTTGTGATCACCTTCGGAATCGCTGTCAGAGAAATCGCTGCTAGCATAACTGCTGCCACTACTGCTAGATATGGCTAAAACACGCGCATACAGGCATAAATAAGTTTATCTCCAAGTTTTAATAGATTTTCTATCGTAACTAGTGAGCGCCTTGGTCCTAACTTTGGGTTTGTTCGAAATTCGAAAACTCTTGCTCTGATACCGCTGTTGTCATGACCTAATCTCACATAGGCCATGACCGGTCAATTAGCAAGCTCACTAAAGACCCTATTTAATGAGTTTAGGGATTCATCAAATAATTTTAGATTGAATAATAGCGGAAAAGCGTGAAATAACCCAGAGAGTGCATCACTAAGGAAATATTACCCACATCAGTTCATTTCTCTGAATTGGAGATACAAAATAAGCCCCATGGGCTGATACATATGATAATCAAAAGCTGAGATATTATAAACTCCAAATGCTCCTATTCCTTCTCCTCAAATCCTGAAAAGAGGTTTGGAAAAACGCATAAGCTATAAAGCTAGAGTGAATTCAGTACATACCCAAATTACTAGTTTTATGGACAAACAAGTCATTTTCTGCAAGCAAAATCATTCTAGATAATCATAGTATGAGTGGATCAATAGCCTCAAGAGTAGTATTATTGACCCATTCTGGTCATATCAGATTTTCGGCATCTTTTACACATGAACCTGCAACAAGTGCATATTGATTGCTTTGGGTATTCTACCCGAAATGTATGACTGTCAACCAGTCTATCAAGCCAACCAATTACAGCCTCCACGGTACTAGAAACAAGGGAGCTACCCCATAACTTACAAGTGGTATGATATAATCCGATGACTATCTGGTTTTGGTCCCACCTTATAGCTTGTCCCTGTATGTATGGTATCTGACCCTACCCCCAGCATTCAGGCTCTTATCCGTTTATGACCATATTCTATGGTCATGTCATGTCCGTGTCGATAATCATATAAAACATTTTCCACGTTTTGCTTATCCATGTAAAAAGAGTTTTCACAAGCTCTCCTCTTTCAATTTACAAGAGTGATAACATAGTAGATTTTCTAGGCTCAATAGCCTTAACAGTAACTTGTAAAATGAGTGAGCAAGTGAGAAAAAATACGAATAAGTAAGGCATGTAAAGATTCACCTTTTCTTGGGTTGATTTCTCCTGGATTTAATACCTCAATCTACCATAAAACATAAGCAAACAAACTAAGCTTTCTGCCGAAAAACTAGGCCTACTGCCGAGCTAAACTAAGCTGGTCCGAGATGGGCTGCTGACCTAAAGTGGCTAGACTGCTCTGGTTGGCTGACCGAGCTCAAGAAAACATTTATGACCGAAGGCCTTCTATCCGGAGGATAGTAGCCGGTTGGGTGTTTGATTAGGAATACATTATATCTAAGGTTCTGGAGACTCCTAGACCGAAGGATCCTCATGCCGAGCAGAAGCTCTCCTGAGCTGAGCTCTACCGAACAGAAGCTCTGCCGAGCTACCAACAACGGGTACTGGCAGCGCAGGAAATGGTGCTTCGGGCACAACGATTGGTCGAAAAGGACAATAAGGTGGTCATAAGACCTCAGGGTTGATTGCCCGAGCTACTGGCTGTTTAGCCGAGCTCAAATAGCTAGAAATGATCAGAGGTGGAATGTTCCTTTGCCGAGCAGAAGTGCTCTGGCAAGTGGGAGGTCGACAAATGACATAGGAAGGTTAGGGGTGTTTCTGAGGTGGTCCGGCACGCTTGCCGAG
>NMUG010005003.1:0-13437 GCA_002855965.1 Monotropa hypopitys | reverse complement strand
GAATTTCACTTTTTTGGTACACGATTCGAATTTCACTTTTTTGGTACACGATTCGAATTTCACTTTGACCATTGATTACCAAAATCAATAGTTCGAATGAATACATTGCAACTCTATAGTGCACCGTCTGGTCCCCTTAAATTGCATCTCTCGCTTACAAATTGCGAGCCTTTCGCCGCATTCTGCGAGTTCCTAAATGCCCCCAGTTTCTCTCACCCCCTCTCTTACACATGTACTTATACATGGAGAGCAGAGAACTTTTTTACTTCTTTTTCTCAGAGAACTTTTTTACTTTTTATGTTCTTGAAGATCATAGCTTTGGGAACCCTATTTAATGCATATCGATTTGCGTATGTCGATGTCATTACCCAGAAACCTAAATTCTTTGAAGTTTGGGAAATGTTGCTGGACTCAATTATTCCCCCAAGGCTTGAACTTTTTGTGATGATTTTGATGGGACTTCAGTGGGTAGTACTGTGAGCTGATCTTGGGAATTTTCGTTTTGTACTTGGTTTTGATTTGGTAGTTTGAACTGAAGAGGTGTGTTTCTCCTCTCTGAATTGAATGATTAAGAAGATGACGAATAGATTAATCCATAAAATATTTGGATTTTTTAAGATTATTGGCTAGTTTAGGAAATCTCACCTGGGTTTAATTGCGTTCTTCCTCTAATGATTGATTTTGCAATAAAAAAATCTTACCTTTTTAAAACTAAAAAGAAACTTGGTTTGATACTAGTCTTTAAAGAATTGGGTTTGACTGTTACTCATTAATTTTATTGGTTGTGCTAATTTTATATTGCTGCTGATAAGGGCATGTAAATAAGACTTTTCTTGCAAAATGTACACGCGTGTATACATATGGAGGCATATCCTTTCACAGTCGGTTAGCGTCTTGCTGATGTTACAGTGATTTGGCTGTTTTGGGTTCTTTGTTTGCAGGAGGATATGTCGGATACTAAATATGGCCTTAAAATAGGGACTTCCTTTCTGTATTAGTTACTTGTTTCAGTTGTTCGAATCATGCCTTTATCTGAGTTTTACAAAATGTCCAGAGGGAGCTTTGAATCTTCTCAACAAAGAACAACCACTTCAACTGATCTCTCTCATTTGTAAGTTTCATTTCATCTTTATTTTTACCAGAAAAATTATGCTTCATTTCAATTAGTCTGGCATATTGAGGTTTCCCTACTTTTACCATACTACAAGTTTTGATTTGTAACATGGTCTTTTTTTGGAGCAAGTATCAGAGGATTTAAGGCTGATCTGATAAAGAAATTTGTTTTTGATTTCACTCTACTAGTATATTTGATTTTTTGTTGTTTTTTCTTGATTTATCATATGAGATTGCTGGTGGTTTTTTTGAACGCAGACCTGGAAATGAACTTGTTGAGTTAGTATGGGAAAATGGTCAGATTGTGATGAAAGGCCAAACCACTAGACCTAGAAAAATCTCTACGTCTAGTATTTTTCAGTCTCAAACTCAGAAAATGCGAGAGAAAGATCTAGGAAATGCTACTAATTCAAAGATGGGAAAATTTGTGGCAATGGATTGTTTTTTGAATGACTTTGCAACGGCGGTGCCTCCACAGGAAATGGGTTTGTACCAAGATGATGACATGGTGCCTTGGTTGAACTATTCCGTCGATGATTCTCTACCACATGATTACTGTTCTCAATTATTGCCTGAATTATCCAGTGTTACTGTAAGTCAGCTCTCTAGCCAGAGTACTTTTGCCACAAACAATAAGAGAAGCAGTTGTAGCCAGACAATTAGGGGTTCAAATTATCTACAGAATGGTTTAGGTTTAGAACAAGCAAATGTAGCCAAAGTTTCTTCTTCAGACGTAGGCGAGGGTTCAGGATCAAGGAGTGGCCAGTTCTTTCCCTGGTCATTCCAAGGAACTCAAATGTCAATTCCCTCTCTTAGATCAGGAGTTTCAAGCATTTCTAGCAATTACAAGAACGATACCAAACATACTGTATGTGTGGATCCCAGTACTGGTGTCAAGATTCAGAAGCAAGATTCAGTATTGCCTAATACTAACTCTGGAATTATGAACTTCTCCCATTTCTCAAAACCTGCAGCTCTTGTTCACGCTGATCTTCGAACTATAAGTGCTATCACTACTCCCAGTACATTAGGCATAGAAGGGATTGGAGGTAAGAACAAGAGGCCTGATCCAAGTAGCACCAAGTTTTCTGAATCCACACTTATCAATTTGAGTAGTGGTTTGAGCAAGGAAATGGATTCTAATAGCCAACTTAATTCAGTGCTACCCAATGTAAATTCCACAGTGGCGGTCAAGTTGATTGAGGAGTTGCGCGCTGCTGAACCATCTGAAGCTGTTTGTCGAGAAGATGCTTTTAAGAATGACAAACTGCTAAATCAAGTTGTTGTTGAGAAGACTGTAGAGCCAGTGGCGGCTTCTTCGTCTATATGTTCTGGAAGTAGTGCAGAGAGAGCTTCTAATGACATGACAAATAATTTGAAGAGGAAATCTCGTGAGACTGACGATTCTGAAGACCGAAGTGAAGTATGTTAAAATTTTTGGGTTGTCTTATTCCGCTTTCAGATTCCTTAAATTGCATGAGGGCAAAACAAGTTTATGTACAGGATGCTGAAGAAGAATCAGTGGGTATAAGAAAGGCAGCTCCTGTTCAACGAGGTGCAGGTTCCAAAAGAAGCCGAGCGGCAGAAGTTCACAATTTATCAGAAAGGGTAAACAAAATGCATTTCAAAAACTGATAATGACACTTCCATTGGAGAATATGCTGCTTGCATTGTTGGGGACTGTTTTTGAAGATCTACGTTGGTCCTTAATTTTGGTTGTTTTACAGAGGCGAAGAGACAGGATTAATGAAAAGATGCGTGCGTTACAAGAACTCATACCCAACTGCAACAAGGTGAACATTTTTTGTTCGTTAATTTATAACAGGCTTTGTTTGGGAATTTATGCTGCTCTTTCTATGGTTTATGTTAGAATTTGTCCCACATTGGTTAAGTAATACTTTCAAAACTAGTATATGAGTCTGGACAGCCTCTCCACTTGTAACCAATTGGTTATGATCCTGAGCAAACTTTCCACTTATAACCATTTGGTTTTGAGTTGGATGCTTTAAAATGGTATCAGAGTTAGAATTTCAGAGATTTTTGGATAAATCTGTTGTTTAATTATTCCATTGTTTTTATCTTAAGTGCACTTCGTTTCGTTATGATCCGTAGGTTACAGATTCATTGTTTCTCTCTCCATGCGCGCTAAGATCACACATACGGGGGAATGTGTGAGTTTGTCCCACATTGGTTAATTAATACCTCCAAAACTTGTATATGAGCAGCCTCTTCCCTTTTTAGCCAATTGAGTTTGAATTGGATGCTTTAACAGTTTATGCAATTAAGCATAAAGTTCTTTTCTTATAAGGGATTCCCATTTTTTCTCCGGTAAGGATCTCCCCTCTCCTGGTTGTATTTTGATGATCCAAACCGTTTAATATGTGTAAAACATATTTTTAAGGGTACTTGCGAGGAATCAACAAAAAATATGTCCGGGAAGTAGTTGATTCGAGTAGTTTTAATAGTTTAATGAAAAACTACTCGGATCAACCCCTTTCAAATTATGTTTTACTGATTTCTCTCGAGGACACTTAAAAATATGTTTTAAACACATTGAACGATTTCGATCATCAAAATATGGTCGGGAAAGGGGAGGTCCTTACCGTAGCCGAAATAGAGATCCCTTATTAGAGGGGTGATGATTAACCATATTTCCATTCTGTTGTTTTAAGCTTGATTCTTTTTGTCTCATGGAATAGGAATCAAATCATGTGTCAAAGATGTAATATGCATGAGCTTCTACATCTATTTTCTTTCTGGATTTCTGTTCCTAAGATACAGATGATGTTTGAAGATGCATATTACATTAGTAAACATATATGAACCATGAACTCTATGATTTAAAGGTCATTCCTGGAGGCTTTCGCTGTTAATTGAAAGTTTTGCAAGCGTCGACTGGGTACTGTCTTAAATGCTAGTACTACTTTTATTTTTTGCACAAAGTGGGAATCTCAGACTCAAACCCCTCATGCTTGCCCGTTTGGACAGAACACCATGAAACATCCCTAAAACAAATTATGTAATAGAAATTATGACTTTTTATTAGTGACTCATTTTGACATTCTTGCACTCTAAGGTGGACAAAGCTTCAATGCTTGATGAAGCCATTGAATATTTGAAGACACTTCAACTTCAAGTACAGGTGAAGTTTCTCTTATCCTTGACAAATCTACTTTTCATTTGACTTGTTTTGTAAATTTGGATTTATCAACTGTAAGTACATGGCCTAGGTATGGGGTTTGGCTGCGTGTAATGTTTTTAAGGACACAGAGACATTACAAAATATTTCTTGATATCCTTAATTTTATTTTCTATGTGAAATGGTGTTTACAATGTGAAGCATTTCATATGCATTACCGGGAGTTTAATGCATAACTTTGTTGTAAACTTAAATACAAATGTCGGACAATATCCCATTTCGGTCATACGGCAATACCTTATCAAGTGTTGAGCGTTTGGCAACCGTACTGATACACATATGTGCACATATATGTAACATATGTAACTAAGTCCTTACCATATTCAATCTTTTTGTAGATAATGTCTATGGGAACTGGAATCTATATGCCACCAATGATGTTTCCAACAGGAATGGCCCATCTACATGCAGCTCATATGGCCCATTTCTCGCCCATGGGAATGGGTTTTGGGATGGGTATGATGGACATGAATGGTGGATCTCCCGGGTGCCCTATGATTCAGGTGCCCCCATTCCATGGTGTACATTTCCCTGTGCCACGCCCCGCACCTTTCTTTGGGTCCACTAGTTTCCAAGGCATGACTGGACCTAACCTTCCGGCTTTGGGGCATCCAGCACAACGTGTCCCTTTTGCAGGGGAGCCTCCGATCAATTTAGCCATGGAGCATAATGCCTCTGGGGTTGCTGCTCCAGTGGAAGTTCAAAATTTAGCTCCATCCTCAAACCCAGAGGATTTGATGCTGAATGCTAACTCAAAAAAAGATGGATAATGATAATGCCAATAGCTCAATGAACCACACATCTACTCAGGTTTGTTCTTTTTTCATGTAGTTATACTTTCTCCAAGAAGTCCCAGTTCTTGAGGTAAAACAAAGTGAATTTAGAGATATATGTATGGAGACTAGAGTTGTGCATTCTGTAACAAACTGACGATCCGTTACTGATCCAAATGCACATTTAGCACTTCCAGAAATCCTACAACAGCAATGGATCCATGGACCAAGAGAGTATCATAAATATACTGACTATTGCTGTCAAAACTTCCTGTGTGGAATAAGTATTTCTGTAGAGTTTAGTTTGTTGCCTGCAATGGGATTACTAACCTGAGGCACATGGTTCTTGTATTTTTCTCTTTACATGTCTTTAGGAACTATTGACTATGGGTGCCATGGTTCACGTCCCGGGTATGGAGGGACTATTTAAGTCTTATACGTGAAGATTAACAACTTGAGAGTTCAGATTGCTAGGTGCTCCCTTGTGTCACGGCCTAAGATTTCTTGCTTGCGCTCCGTGCGACACTTAACCGAATATCCCCACAATTGTCTGACTCAATCTTCCCTCCAAGCTAACTCACCCCAAGCAAACAAGCGACACACACAAGTAGGCAAAATAATATAGGTAAGGAAGCTCTTTATTCAATGAATATCATGTACAAGCTATACAAGACTCACATGTGTTCTCACAAGATCTCTATCTAGATCTCTCTTAGCTACCAACTCTTGGATACTCTCCATAAGATGAATGCACAAATAAGCTCCTCCACCTATTTATAGGCCTCCAAGGAACTCATAGGAACATTCTAGAGTTATACCACATTCTACTAAGTTCTAGAATATTCTACACAATTCTAGTGGAAAGATAGAAGTCCTATACTATTCTAGAATAATTCATATTCTTCCAGACCTTTCCAAAATTCTCCAAGTGCATCCAGCTCCTTCCCCAATATTCTGGGCCCTTATGGAATTCTCTAGTTGCTTTCAACTTCTTCTTGAATCTTCCAGACCCTTCCAGAATCCTCCAAGTTTGACTAGGACTCTCCAGACCCTTTCGAAACCTTCTACGATATCCTAAAACCATCTTCAAGCCTCCCAAGCCCAACTTCAAAAGCTTCAAGTGTCACGTAGTTGGCAGACTGTGACACACTCCCCCACCTGATTCGTGACACCCTCGTCACGCCGTGCTACTCCCGCGTAGCACATTGAGGTAAGACCTTGTCCCTTTTGAGCCACTTGAGCTTGGTGAATCCGTGTCCACGATCACGTCCTTTCCCTTGTCGTTCTTCCCAGCGTGTTGCACTCTTGCAAGTGACTTCTTCCTCTATAGCTGACTCCACCCCACTAAAGGCACAGTGCATGGCTTCTCCTTGGATAGTAAAAGCATCCCCGCCATGTGAGGGACATGTATTGAACATGACTTCCTCAAGAAGTCCATCCCAAGCATCATCTGATGATTATCCATCTTGATCACAGAAAACTCCTCCTGTCCTGTCCAACTCCCGATGGTAATGTCAGCACTCCGGACAACTCCCTGGATTGGCTTGACCTCTACATTCACCGGCTTGGACCAACCCTTGTTCTATTTTAACTTCAGGCCCAAACTCTTGGCTTCTTCCGCACTAACAAAATTGTGTGTGGCTCCTGTGTCAATCAACGCCTTGGAAGTATCTTATTAACCTTCACCTCTGCGTACAACATGTCCTTATTCTTGATGCTCCTTGTTTCATCCTTCTTCTCATTCTTCTTGGTGACCACTCCAAGAAGTTGAACACTGTCAAGTTGTTCTTCCCCCGAAGAACTCTCACTACCGGACCCCTTCCACGACTTCTTCTTCTCCATGGCATTGAGCGTCCCCCTCTGTAGGCAATTGCATGTCAAGTGCGGTCCGTTGCATAAGAAGCACTTACTGCCTTGCTTATTGCCATGCTTTGCTGGGCTGTGCCGCCCTTTGTTGCGGCTACTCTTGTCCTGACCAGGACTCTCTATCGGATCTGTCATCATCTGTCACCCTTGGAGTCGAGTGAGCACTACTCTTCTTCCCTTTGGGGTGGACTCCCCCACCCTTAGCGTGGCCATCCCTCCCAATCTGGGGCTTAGCCGGCATCACCTGGAAGTCCTACAACTTCTCTGCCTCTGCAAGAGTCGTGGTCATATCCTTGACCCGCTTGCTTTGCAACTGACGTGCTGTCCATGGTTATAAGCAATCCAAGAACCCAAACAATGCCTCCCTCTCGGCCATGTCGTGGATCTCTAGTAGTAATGTCGAGTACTCATTGACATAGTCCCTCAATGAGTCTGCATGCCTCAACTTGTAGAGCTTGCAAAATTCCAAGAACTCCATATTCTCGGGGTAGAAGTTCTTCTTTAGATTCCTCTTGAACTCTGCCCAACTCTCGACCTTGCACAACCCCTTCTCCATGTCGGCATGCCATCTCCTCCACCACAACATTGTGGTGTCTGTAAGGTACTTGGTATCCGTTTGTACCTTCTCATCATCATCTTTGACGTTGACATTGTCGAAGTACCTCTCCATGCTCCAAATGAAGTTGTATATCTCTCGGGCATCCCTTGCACCACCGTAACACTTCGGTTCTGGTGCTCTAACCATCCTCTTGGGCATGCTCACCGCAACGTCCTTGGATGCCACAATGTCCTTCTTGCATACATGTAACTCTTGCTCCATGCTTGCCAGTCGTTTTTCCAGGGTATCTACATGGCAACACTCCACCACTACCAAATTCTCCTCAAAGGTTCTCCTCAAGCTCCTCCACCCGAACGACTAGATCGACAAAGTATGAGTAGAAGTCTCCCACGCAGTTCCTCGGCCTGCTTGGTCCAACCAATGCCTCTTCCAGCCTGTCGAGCCTTTCCGTCATGACTCCCTCCATGCTATCGAATCGGTCCTCTATTGCCGCCATTGCATCTTCGTTGGACGTCTTCCTTGGCCTACCGATGACAAAAACATCGTTCCTGCCAATCTCATCCCCAGAAGTAGCCATGTATGCTTGTCAAGAACTTGGCTATGATACCAACTATCATGGCCCAAGACTTCTTGATTGCACTTCATGCGGCACTTAGGCAAATATCCCCACAATTGCCCAAGTTAGCATTCCCTCCAAGCTAACTCATCCCAAGAATACAAGTGAGATACACAAACACACTCACAAGTAGGCAAGACAATATTTGTCACGCCCCGGATTTTCAAACCAATTTTTTTTGAAATCATTTAAAATGGTGAACAACAATGGATCGTAATATCATTTATAAATATCTAAGTTCCATTCATTCCCAACCACACATGAACATGAAATCCAGGCATGCGTTTAAAAGAGAAGTACAAACCAAACCATAGAGTTAGGGAGAGATAAAGAGGTACAAGTTCAAAACATTACAACTTCCCTACTCTATTACAAGCTCTATGAGCTTAAAAGTAAAATAAAGATAGAAGTGGGGCTTCGTTTCCAAAATCCTTTTCCAATGCTCTATGCATCCAAGCCTCCAAGGGAGGGATCAAAACCTGTGGAGAAAAATAAGGACGTATCACGCCAAAGTAGGAAATATCTATCGCCTAGCATGCTCAAGACCGGCGTGAACTAGTGTGTGAATGAAGGGCATGCAACACATGCATATGTACAAGACATAACAAAGGCTATAATCCACTACTACCATGTTACTCCAATCAATAAACATATACCAACTATGACAACAAGAGCCACTAGAACAAGTGCCCACAAAACATGCACATGAGTTACCATTTCTTTGCTTGATATAAACATATACGTTCATCATTTTCTTCGTTGATTTCATACCACAAATGACCCTTGGGATCCCATCATAAGTCCACCCCAAGTCATTCAAATTGTTCAATCATCATGTTTCACAATTATGGATACGCCATGGAATCCCATCATAAGTCCATTTCAGGCTATCCGAGTCCAACGTGTCAACGTGTCATATAATGAGTGACAGGGTAGGATTAGTCTAGTAGGCGGCCAAACCCACTAACCATCCATCTGTCGTTCCCAACTAATCGCTGGGAGGGCCAAGGTATCCCCATTGTGCACAATGCCGTGGATGGCGCGACCATCTCGGAAACCCCATCATAAGTCCGTTTCTGTATACTATATAGATCTAATCCCTATCGTTACGTCACCTAGCCAATGCTAGTCAATTGTATCATTCGTGTAAGTCACCGTGTCAAGTTCGTTGAGTTGATCATGTTAGAGTCCTAGCCAATGCTAGTAAATTTCACATCAATGCCATGATTTCCAATGATTTCCATGCATGACTCAATGATACAATAATTAACCGAACATGCAATTCCGTAATTATCCACACATAACCAATGTGCCCAATACATTAATTCTACATGAATTATGTCCAATTGCATGAATACACACTCAATTCTATCATGAGACCAACCATTTACCAAAAGCCTTAATTTATGAAAGTTAGGGTTTTTATCAAATTTGTGGGTTTTCACCCAAAATGCTTGAGTCCGAGGAAATGCAATTACACACATGAGCTACCCAAACCCTTAACCAATTTCATGATTCAAACCCAATCTCTAGACTAATTTTCCAATTACAGCTCTAGGCATGAAATTTACGAAAATTGAATACTTTCAAAAGGGGAGAGGGAGAAGCACAATCAAGAACATGTTAGAAAATAGATAAGTCCTACCTCTAGGAGCTTCCCCAAAATCCTAGAAATTCGAAACTTGGAGGGTGGACGAACTATGGTGCTTCCCGGAGAGCCCTCGGGAAGTAGAACACACTTTGTTCTTGGGATTTCTTCAAAAACCTCTTGGAAGATCCTCAAAATTTAGAGAGAAGTGAGAGAGAAATAGAATGGAGGTAGAGAGAGAGTATAATGGTGGCTAGGGTTCTTAGAAATAAAGGAGAAGGGATAAATTCGGACTCCCTTTGATATATATACCCCCCACACTTGAAATTCCAAAAACACCCTTAATGAAAACCAAACAGCACGAAAATTGGCCTTCACGACCGGTTGGCAGAAATGCCTCGACCGGTCGAGCCTATTCGGAGGGATCCTCTGACTTCTCGCGACCAGTCGACCGAGTACCCGTGTACCGGTCGACGCCTTATGCCATGCCCACTGAACCTTCTCGACCGGTCGACCGAGTACCAGTGTACCGGTCGACGCCTTGAAATTTTCTCCAAAAACTTTGAAAATTTGTAACTTCTTCTCCCGGCCTCTGATTGAGGCGATTCTAGTCTCGTTGGATTCGTAACCGAATTCTCTATCATATTCTAGGGCCAACCACCTTAAAATCGCGATAAGATTTTAAGATAAAAATAAATTAACATTCCTAATTTAATTTAAAATGCAATTCAAAGTCCGAAAATACTTTATGAAATATGGGTCGTTACATCTCAATCACCTTAAAAGAATTTTGTCCCCGAAATTTCCTATGGTAAGAGTACAAAAGATGATACAAGCTCGACTCGGACAAACATAAATCAAAACAAGTCCGGATACTTGCTACGAATCTCGTCTTCTCGTTCCCAAGTTGCCTCTTCCGTACCATGATTGCTCCACAACACCTTCAACAAAGGGATTGTCTTCCCACGTAACACTTGCTCCCGTGAATCAAGAATGCGTATAGGCTTTTCTTCGTAAGGCACATCGGCCTCCAACTCTACATTTGACCAATCGATAACGTGTGACGGATCCGGCTCGTACTTACGCAACATAGAAATATGAAAAACGTCGTGAACATTGGAAATATTAGACGGCAAGGCAAGTCGGTATGCGACTTCCCCAATCTTTTCGATGATATCAAACGGCCCAATGAAACGCGGCGTCAACTTTTCCTTCTTCCCAAAACATGAAATGCCACGACGAGGCGAAATCTTAAGAAACACATGGTCACCCACCTCGAACGATAAAGGAGTACGACGTCTATCGGCATAACTCTTGTAGCGACTCTGTGCGGTAAGTAATCTCTGGCGTATCGTCTTAATCTGCTCGTTAATCTGCTGAGTCATCTCTGGCCCAACAATAGCGGACTCACCAACGTCTAACCAACAAGCGGGTAAACGACAAGGCCTACCGTACAAGGCCTTGAAAGGAGCCATACCAAGACTCGAATGAAAACTATTGTTGTAAGCAAACTCGATCAACGGCAAATGGTCTACCCAATTTCCATAAAAGTCCAATACACAAGCTCGCAACATATCCTCCAAAATCTGTATCGTGCGCTCCGACTGACCATCGGTCTGAGGATGAAAAGCGGTACTGAACATAAGTTTCGAACCAAGAGAAGTCTGCAAATTGCGCCAAAAGCGTGAGGTAAATCGAGGATCCTTGTCGGATACGATAGAAGATGGAACTCCGTGAAGTCGAATGATCTCCCGAACATACAACCGGCTCAAGGAATCGACAGACTGAGTAACCCGAATAGGCAGAAAATGAGCGGTCTTCGTCAAACGGTCAACAATGATCCAAATAGTGTCCTGACCACCCGACGATCTAGGAAAACCCAAAGCAAAATCCGTCATCACATGCTCCCATTTCCACTCGGCTATAGGCAATGGTTGAAGTAAACCGGCTGGGCGCTGATACTCGGCCTTCACTTGCTGGCAAGTAAGTCATTTGGAGACAAACACGGCTACATATCTTTTCATTCCCGGCCACCAAAACTGACGTCTAAGATCGTGATACATCTTCGTGCCTCCTGGATGAACGGCTAACGGCGAATGATGAAACTCATGTAGAATACCTCCACGACAAGACGAAGGAATAAACAATTGGCCACAAAAATGCAAACTGGTATCGGCATGGATCATCCATCCCTGACGCGCATCTCCGCTAAGAAACTTTTCCCGGAACTCTGCAGCCTCTGAATCGTCAGCCTGTGCCTCAATAACCCAACGTGATAGATCCGAATGGATAGACAGATTGCACAACGTGGCTCGCTCCCCAACTTCTTCGGCATGTAACACGAATGGACCCAAGTCCTCCATGGACCTCCAACCATGCACGGCTAGACTAGCAAGATGACATGATTTCCGGCTCAACGCATCGGCTACAACATTAGCCTTACCCAGATGATAATGTAGCTTGAAGTCATAATCCTCTAAGTGCTCCATCCATCGTCTCTGTCGCAAGTTCAACTCCTTCTGCGTGAATAGATACTTCACGCTCTTGTGATCCGAGAACACTTCAAAATTTTCTCCATACAAATAATTCCTCCACATCTTCAGTGCGAACACGATAGCTGCAAGCTCTAGATCGCGTGTCAGATAATTTCTCTCATGAGTCTTCAGCTGCCTCGAACCATAAGCAACGACTTTCCCCTCTTGCATCAACACGCACCCCAAACTATCGTGAGAAGCATCACAATAGACGGAGTAGCCAACTCCCCTCTCAGGTACTATAAGAATCGGTGCCGAAGTCAATCGCCTCTTCAGCTCTTCAAAAGCCATCTCACACGAGTCATCCCAAGTGAACGGAACACCCTTTCGGGTCAGACGAGTCATAGGCGCGGCCAATCGTGAGAAATCTAAAACGAAGCGTCTATAATAACCCGCAAGTCCAAAAAAACTACGAACGTAGAACCCACTTTACGGACGCGGCCACAAAGAAACAGCATCAACCTTACTAGGATCAACCGATACTCCTCCTCGCGATACAACGTGATCAAGGAATTTCACCTCCGGAAGCCAAAACTCACATTTACTGAGTTTAGCATACAAATGGTGCTCTCTTAGCAACTCTAACACAACCCGAAGATGAACATGATGCTCCTCCTCGGACGCAGAGTAAATAAGAAGATCGTCAACAAACACCACCACGAAGCGATCGAGATGAATACGGAAAATATAGTTCATGAGATCCATGAACGTCGTTGGCGCATTAGTCAAGCCGAATGGCATGACAACAAACTCGTAGTGGCCATAACGAGTACGGAACGCTGTCTTCAGAACATCTTCCACCCGAACAAGCAACTGATGGTAGCCAGACCGCAAATCAATCTTTGAGAAACAAGTAGAACCACGAAGCTGGTCGAATAAATCGTCGATCCTCAGCATCGGATATTTGTTCTTTACGGTAACACGGTTTAACTTCCGATAGTCAATGCACAGCCGCAAGGACCCATCTTTCTTTTTGGCGAACAACGCTGGAGCACCTCACGGTGACGAACTAGGGCGAATAAAACCCAACTCATAAAGCTCATGCAACTGAGACTTTAGCTCTCGCAACTCGGCTGATGCAAACTGATAAGGTGGTACCAAAATATATGATGTACCAGGCAATAAATCAGTAGAAAACTCCACCTCTCGCTTAGGCGGCATACCTGGCAACTCTTCCGGGAAGACATCT
>NMUG010005002.1:0-13437 GCA_002855965.1 Monotropa hypopitys | reverse complement strand
ATAGTTAGATTTACAAATACAAATATCAAATTAATCTTTTGTGAAAAACTTCCCTAAGTATTTTGAGTTTTGTGTTTATTAATTTAGCTTATTATTTGTAGGAATTTATTCCTTGTGTTTGATTGATTCGATCAAGAATCTTTCATATAAATTTACGAAAAACTTTACCGTTTTTCATTGTGTATCAATTCGAGAAGTGATTCTTGGATTGATTGGTTTTTAAGCATTTTGTTAATGCATGATTTCATTGCATAATTGTATTGCACAGTCTATCTACTATTTGGTCAAGGGGACTTGGAGCTGGCAGTGATTCGGAGATCGGGCGGGACGCTCGTGGTTTACAACAGGTCAAAATAAGGAGTTCGGGAGAGCTACGTCAACAAGAGTAAGATTTAGGGTTTCAGGGGGATTCGCCTATTTGCTTGTACTTGTTGAATCTTATTTGATAGTTGTAATAAAATAGTAGACTAGGACCCCGTGGTTTTTTGGTTTAGAGTTATTCCGATCCTAGATCTTTTTCCACGTATATCGCGTGTCTCCTCTCCATTTTCTGTTTGCCCTCTTCTTGCAATTAATTTTATGTGACAAATTAATTTTAGTGAACACAAGCTTAAATTTATAAACTTTAACTTGGTAAAAATTTTAATTTGTAACAAACTACTTATTCACCCCCCGTCTAGGTTAGTTTAACTCTCAAGTTCACATTTTCACTAATGATGAGTGACGACATTTGATCCGTGTTTTCGGTATAGTTCGTGACGATGACACAGGACGATATAATGAAAAGCGCAACACAATACTCAAGAGTACAACGAAGCTTCGGGTGTTAATAGTATATTCGGCACTGATTCGTGCATTCGATATTCATGATAAATGACACTCAATCTGTATTTTCGGTATAATCCGTGTCAATGGCACAAGATAAAACAATAGAAAGCACAACACGATACCTAAGGATACTATGAAACTTTTGGTGTTAGTCGTGACTTCGGTACTTTGGAAGTACATACACTTACCAAAAAATGAAGTATATAATTTTTTAGTTAACAAAATAATGAATAATTTTTTAAATAATATGAACATGCAATTGAACAAATAAAATTAACGCTGAATTTAATTTTATTTATTAAAATTAACATGCAACTATTTAATTGTATTTAAAAAATAATTAAATTGTTAAAATGTCTCAAAAATATGTGGGAGCAATCCATATGCAATTTGATCACAGTCCTCCATCCCTTTAAACTGATCTAATGGTGGAAAATATGTATAAAAAATGTGTAGAGAAAATGTGTATGAAAAATGTGTGGGGCTTACACCAAAGTATTTTGTATAATAGATTAAATTTATTTATTAAAATTAACATGAAACTATTTAATTATTTTTAAAAAATTAAATGGTTAAAATGTCTCAAAAATGTATGAGGGCAATTATGTACAATTCGATCACAGTCCTTCATTCTTTTAAACTGGTTCAATGGTTAAAAATGTAAACAAAATATATATGAAAATATGTATAAAAATATGTTGGCAAAATATGTGGGGGCAAACACCAAACTATCTTGTATAATAGATTACAAAATGATTGATCAAATTAGAAATGTATTATTTAAATCACAAAAGTAATACAATCTTATTATTTGTGCACGTGTTCTTTTGAAGTGTCGAAAGCACGTGGACACGGGTCAAGTACTGAAGGCACGAGTTAAGTGTCATAGGCACGGGCAATGTTCTAGTTCTATATACAATTAATGATTTTCTAAATACAACCAATTTAAAAAAATAAAATTTTAGGATCAAAATGACGTTCGTAAAAAAATACCACTTTACTCCATTAATTTCTAAATACAATTCACCTAAAAAAACATAAACTTAAAATTTCTAAATACAACCCACTAAATATAACTCATTGAACTCATAATCCCAATTACTCCTTAATCTCACCCTAACCCTAAACACTCGAGCACACTTTCACTTCTTCTTCCTTAGCTCAAGTCGAGCAATCGATTTTAAATCTAATGACCAACTTTGATGACATTTTCAGCTTAAATTATTCATTTATTGAAGACGAGTACGTGTTATCGAAAACCACCAATCACAGGAATGATGTTAAGATTGACGAGGTTCCATTGGCGCATCAAAAAAATGACCGAAGAGATAAAAATGGTGATTTGTGAATTTTTCTGGTTTTTCGCAATCTTTAGGCATACAGTGCCAAATTGTCTGATATCTTCGGTAGTTTGAATGCGAAACTCTTCCATTACTTCGACAATTAACTTACGAAAGTATGGTAACACTTCGAACAATAATTACCGAATAAAACACACAGTTTTTGAATTGAATATCTGAAGAGGTCAAAACGAGAAACGGAGACTTGGATTTTTTTGTTTCTGTCCAGAAGTTGTCATCTAAAATACATCTGATAGTTCAACGTCAATATCCGAAAATTTTAGTCAATTCTGGATGCTAACTTCCAAAAATTATTGTAGTTTTTCGCATTGAATGTCCGAATTAGGTCTAAAACTTTGATTTTCATGTCGTAATTTAGTTTGAGTAGCACATTAATAATCCTGAGTTTATTTGTCACATGTAAATTTATTTAAAACCCATTAATCATAATTATTTAGTCATTTATACAAACAATTAATGTGCTACATACTAATTTGTCACAACATAGTAATTTGTCACGTATAATTTAGCACGAGTAATTAATCCTTTAATCGTTTATATAAAATCACATGTAAGTTTATGTTTGTTCCTCTATTGTGGTACTGTGTTTTACACTACCACTTTAACCTACGAATTGCGAAAATTAAATTTAAATGTGCATATATCTATACTACGTTGGTGGTCATTGTAAGGGGTGCCTCCACTCGTGGTAGTAGTGTATGGCTTTTGGAAATTATTGATTATTCGGAGGTGTTCACAATGAACGAGGTTATTTATGTGATAATTTTTTTAAAAAAATGATTAGGCACTCGGTTTATTATCGTCTGCTGACGTTATATGTGTTTAGTTATTTTCCACTGAAAATGAATTAGTTGAGTGGGCATGGTCAACTGGTAAACAACTTAGTCTCGTCGTCATAATCAAAGCATTTGAGACTATCATGAAGGACCGTAAACTGAGAATTAGGTTCGGTCGTGAATAAAGTGGGCACTGTATGAAATATATAAAGAAGTATGACAACGATAGGGAGGTGAAAGAGATATCGCACACCACAGGGTCCAAGAAAATGTGATTGTTTCTTTGAGCCTAAAGATGTTAAGAGGGGGATTGCGGTTGGATTGTCACATTTTGTGATAGCATACACAACCATTCCGCCACCCGTTACCTTTAAGGACATTTCTATATTGGTAGGTTATCGTCAGACGAGACATTGATATTGGTGAAGATCTCCAAGTCCATGGTGAAACCTAGGGAAATTATAAATATGATGAAGAATAGGGACTCAAACAACGTTACAGCAATCAAAGCAGTGTACAATGCATGTTACAAACATAAAGTGATAGAGAAAACAGGTAAATCTAAAATACAATTTCTAATGATGTGGTTAGTCCAGAGCAATTACATGGAACGACACCGAACTAACGAGTCGATTGTTTATGTAACTGATTTGTTTTGGTCGCATCCTATGTCAGGATAATTATTATATGCTTTTCTACGAGTTCTGATGATGGATTGTACCTACAAGACTAACAGGCATAAATATCCTCTGCTATAGATTGTCAGTATTACATCCACTCAAATGTCTTTCTCATTTGCAGTTGCTTTCATGGATATATGAGAAGTATGTACGTTAGAGAAATTAAAGGAAATGATGGAACTGAACTCCCCTACCTCTCTGATTGTCACTGATAGAGAACTTGCTTTTATATATGCAATCGCGGAGGCATTTCCTTAATGTTCTCATCTTCTATGTCGGTGTCATATTGAGAGGAATGTCTTCGCCAGGTGTATGAAGATGTTCGACGACAAGAGGTGGGAGACATTTTTGTACAGTGGGGGCCTTCTAGTGTTGTCAACTAGTGTTTCCGACTACGAGAACTAGTTGGGGCCTATGAATGAAATTTTACATGTTCCCCACAACTCTTGACTACATCCAACATTCTTGGTTAGAACCTTATAATTAGATATTTATAAAAGCATGAACCGAAAATGTCATGCAATTCGGCAATGTCACTAGCAACACGTATCAAATCAAACCCAAATTATGCATGGATGTTAATGTTGGTATTTGTAAATGTACAATATTTTGCACGTACTTATGACATCATTTTTGTTCTCTATAGGATCGAGAGTTCCCATGCAAAGCTGAAGAGATATCTTGCCTCATCGCAAGGCATTTTTTACAATGTATAGGAAACGATGTATGCTTTGGTAGGAGGTCTAATGTATTAAAATCAGAGCTTGTCTTGAGAAGAGTCTGGGTTATTGGCAACACAATTTTAGGGATTTTCTATTCAAATAGTTAAGGGGATTTGCTTCGAAGCAAGTCATGAGCCTTCTATTTGTCGCATCAAAAGATGTTCAATGTGTCAAATAAACAACCATGTCATGTGACTGTTCTATAAGGCGCACACATGGTATGCCTTGTGCTTATGAGATTACTCCTTATATGTCCAACAATCTTCATCTTCCTTTGTCTTCCATAAATGACTTGTAAAACATGTACGCATTAATAAGGCTTAATCATTTAATTAGTAATTAATAAAAATGTGCTTAAGGATTAATAAAGAGATTAAAATCATTAAAATATTATAAAAATGAGTAAAAATTACCCAAAACAATTTTAGAGGCTTGATTATAATAAATAAGATTTATTGGAAATTTTTCGGAAATTTTCAGAATTATAAATAAGGAAATAGAACGAATAAAATTTAAATTAAAACAAATTAATAAAACAAGGGTCAAAGTGCAAAAGGTGGAAACCAAAGGGAAGGAGTGTGATTTTAAAAGGGAAATAAAAAATGGTCTCTCTATGTCACGCGAGGAAGACGACACATAGGGGAAACGATACATGTGCAATCTTGTATGCATATGCATGAATGTGTTGTCAAATTTCTGAGTGAGGTGTTGCAAAATCAACTAAATGTGTATAATGAAAATGCTAGGTGACTGGTCGTTAAAATAGTAGCAGCCATTGTTGTACAAGAATGAATCTGTATAACTCATATCGAACAACAAAAAATTCTAAAGTGTAAAATACTCTGCAAATTGTGAAATGACGAAGAGAGAAAAATCGATTTTGTGATTGAGGGAATAGGAAGGAAGGTCTGATCTCTTATAGAATCAGAGGATTATGAAGGATTAAATCAAAATCGAATTTGATACGAGAAGGAAGAAGATGAACAGTAGCATCTGAGAGAAACCCACAATTCGCAAAATCCAATCGAATTTCCAAATCACATCCAATTGAGGTAATTTCTACGCCAAAACTCATGAAATTTCTTATATTCGATCTTATGATATCACAGAACTTTACCCGAAGAGATTTGGTTTAGAATTATAGGAGAAATCGAAGATTGAAAACATGATAAATCGTAGGGTTAGATTTTTGGATACCTCGGGTAATCTGGAAATATTTAAAACACAAATTTAGAAGAATATGTGAATGAAATGAATCAGGTTGCTTTAGTAATTAAAAGAAGTAGATCATTAAAGCTTTAAAAGAATCAAATGAGACTTTAGAAAAGATTATATAATCTCAATTCTTAGAATTTGATAGAAATTCAATTTATAAAAGGAAGTACTGTTTTAGACTCGTATATAAATCAAAACTAAACTTATACAAATGCATTGTTTATTGCTAGATCTAACACTTCCGTCAACATCCAATGCTCCAGGAAAAGGGAAGAATGCTGCATAGGCCGTTACCAAATCAGGTGAATATTTCAAGAGCCTATTGAATAAGAAGAAGTATATACATATAATGATATATATATATATACTTTGAGTAAAATAAGTCATTTGAGAATATTAACATTGAAGTGGCTTATTTCAATAAATAGCAAGTTTTAAAATGTTGAAGGAATTGAATTTATCAATGGGAAGGAATAATTCATTTCAAAAGAAAGGTATTGACACCAAATGGTTTGAAAGAGATAGATAGAATATTGATATAGAGATTTGGAAAAGAATTAAAGAGAAAAGGATTTTTGATATATACTTTAAAAAGGTATTTTATTGTATTATACTTCTATAGCCTTGAAACTTACCTCGGAGTTTATGTTGAGGAGTTTATTGGCCTAAAAAGGCGATATTGATCAATATATATATTTGCACTTGGAGGATAGACTGCTACTACCTTACCACTGGGAAGTGGAGCAACCCCCAAACTTATTACCTGTGTACTTATCGGGAATGACTCAATGGATAATAGATCTAGAATTAATGATGGTCAATGGATTTGAATGACCCTTGGCTATATTAGTAGTAAGTATGTATCAAAAGTAAGATAGAATGATATTGTAAGATCCCTACGCGATCTCATATTATGATGATTATGGTTGATGGATCAATATTGGATCCAACAGAAACTTTGTTGAAAGGGAGGATAAAATCAGATATTTTTGAGAAGCATATTTGAAAAGTTATTGAAAAGAAAAAAGGGAAATATTTAAAAGAGCTTCGAATAAAGAAATTTATGAGTTTAAAAGGAAGCGAGCGTTGCTACATCAAATTGGAAATAAAAGGGGAAAATTGTATGCTTTGGAAAAAAAATTTAGAAAGAGATATAAGATATTTTGGAAACAAGTTTTATCACCTGATTTAATCTTATTATTTACAATGTTCTTATATATTCACCACGCCATCGTACTAGCGTGTTTTATACGATTTCTAGGTGATCACGATTAGCGTTGTCTACCTGTCGAGCTACGTCGCAGTGGTAAGTGTGGAGGTTCTGTCCGTTCAGTCTCAGTAGCTTTAGATGTTCAGTTTTATTCTAGTAGTTTGTATCAGGGTTGTAGATGTTCAGTTGTTTTTGTTTATTCAGCTTTATTTGGGCCCGAGTCTTGTTTATACCCAGTTTATTGAGCCCTGTAGTATTATTATCACTTGTATTTATTTATGAGGTCAACAACTTTCAGCTTTTCAATTATGGTTAATTTTAGTGTTATTGATTAGTTGTAATATGTTACTATGATATTGCCATATCACTAATCTGGTAATTACCTTGATAATTATCAAGATGGGCTATAATAATATATTTGATATCATAGCCTAGGTTTTAGAGGTTCTGTAGACTGTCGAGTCAGCTGAACAGTGGATAATAGGACATCGTTGAGAAAATAGAACATAAATTGTCTCATATGAATTTTTAATGTTATTTTCTATTGTGAGCAGAATCATAGCTAGCGAGAATCAAAAAATTGCCGATGAAGTGTCTACGGCCTCTGTTGGCCATAGATTGGAAGGCTAGAATGTTCTAGAGGAAGTCAAAGCTGAGGATCAAGCTAGAGTTGATCCTATAAAACAATTGCAGGAGGTGATGATCCAGATGGCCGAGAATCAGGCCAGATATTTCGAGAGGCAGTCTGTGCCACAAGCTCCGGCACCAAGATTGTTGGTTGATATCAAGACATCCTTATACAAAAACTTTAAGGCCATGGATCCACCTAGTTTCTTTGGAAATGAAGGGGAAGAGGAGGTAGAGAATTGGTTACAGAAAATTAGGAAGATTTTTGTGATCATTGAAGCAATTGATAATGATAAATTGCGATTGGCGACGTTTATGCTTACTGATGAAGCACATAACTGGTGGGAGGCTACAGAGAGGGTGTTGACCGATGTGCCAGCTGGGGCAGAAGCAGTTATCAGATGAGATCAATTTAAGGATGATTTTAATGAAAAGTACTTCTCGCAGTTCTATTAGGGAGAGAAGAGGAGGGACTTTTTGATATTAGAACAGGGATCTTTGTCAGTGGATGAGTATGTGACAAAATTCACAGCTCTATCCCGATTTGCACCTTTTATGGTCTCTACGGAGAGGACAGTGTGTGAGAAGTTTCAGCTGGGATTGAATTCCCGTATTCAACAGCGTGTTGCACTACTAGAAGTGCAAGAGTTCAAGCAGTTGGTGAATAAAGCAAAGATTTGCAAAATGGATATTGAAAAGGCAGATGGCTTGAGAGAGCAGTTCAAAAAGGCTTGCACAGATAGTTCGTTTCAGAGCGGATCTAGTAGTAGGTCATTTGGTGGTCAGAGTACCTAGTTTTTTTGGGGATCTTCATAGTCATCTCGACGAACTCCTAGTAGAGGTCAGAGTTTTGGTGGTTCGATACGGGGAGCTTATAGTCAGTCGCAGCGGCAGTAGAGGAGTTTCCAAGGAAGGGGATCTGCTGGATCTCAGTCTTCAGGGGTTGTATGATACCGATGCAATTGGAGGGGTCATCTCGTATGAGATTGTTTTGAAGGGACGATCACATGTTATAATTGTAGGAAGGTGGGCCATAGAAGATCAGAGTGTCCTCGACCTTTGGTAGAGGCATCATCAGTATGGAATGCTCTTACCAGAGGAAGAGGTACTGCTAGCTATACTCGGGGGAGAGGTTCAGGTGATCCTTCAGTAGTAAATCAGCAGGGAAGGGTTTATACTATCATAGAGCAGGACGCTCAGGCTTCGCGCAATGTGGTGACATGTACGCTTCCAATTGCTAATGGTGAAGCATGTATTTTGATAGATCCCGGTTCAACTCACTCATTCGTATCTTTGAAATATTTTAAGAATATGGATAACCCATTAGTGTCACTAGAATCCAAACTGGCCATATGAACTCGATTGGTGAAGTAAATATCATCGACATAGTACATAAGAAATGCGATATCCATGTCCAATCTTGGGAGTTGTTAACGGACTTGTTGCCATTAGACATGCATGACTTCGACGTAATTTTATGGATGGATTGGTTATCTTACTACTATGCCGCCATCGATTGCTTTCGCAAGGAGGTGACAATTCATATACCAAACCAACCTTCTTTCAAGTTCTATGGTGATAGAAAGATCACTTCATCTTGTCTGATCTTGGCATTGGAAGCTAGGCAATTATTAAGGAAGGGATGTCAGGGGTTCCTAGCTCATGTTATGGACACTAGAGTTCCTAGTTCCAAGATTTCAAATATACCCATAGTTAACAAATTTTCTGATGTATTCCCAGAAGAGTTACTAGGGGCACTGATCGATAGAGAAATTGAGTTTACTATAGAATTGTTGCAAGGTGTAGCCTTAATATCCATTTCACCATATAGAATGGCACCACTAGAACTAAAGGAATTGAAGACTCAGCTTCAGGATCTTCTAGATAAGGGCTTCATTAGGCCGAGTGTTTTACCGTGGAGAGCACCAATTTTATTTATTAAGAAGAAATATGGAAGTATGAGACTTTGCATCGACTATAGACAATTAAACAAGATAACAATTAGAAATAAATATCCATTACTGCGAATTGACGATTTATTTGATCAACTGCAAGGGACTTCGGTGTTCTCAAAGATTGATTTGCGGTCGGGTTACCATCAACTGAAGGTTAGAGAGAGTGATATATCTTAAACTGCATTCCGAACAAGGTATGGTCATTACGAATTTGTGGTTTTACCATTCGGATTGACCAATGCTCTGGCATCATTTATGGATATCATGAATAGGGTGTTCAAACCGTATCTTGACTCTTTCATTATCGTCTCTATTGATTATATTTTGATCTATTCCCGAGACAAGGAAGAACATTCAAATCATCTATGCTTAGCTCTTCAATTGCTTAGAGAGAAGAAATTGTATGGGAAATTAAGCAAATTAGAGTTCTGGTTGGATAGTGTGGTTTTTTTGGGTCACGTGGTTTCTGGTGAGGGTATTTCTGTCGATCCTGCAAAAGTTGAAATGGTTGTTAATTAGAAGAGACCGACCAATGTGACTGAGATAAGAAGTTTCCTAGGCTTGCCTGGCTATTATCATCGTTTTGTACAAAAAATTTCTATTATTGCCAAACCCTTAACCCAACTAACCAAAAAGGAAACCAAATTCTTGTGGTCAGAAAATTGTGAGCGGAGTTTTCAAGAGTTGAAAGGTAGATTGGTATCTGTACCCGTGTTGACTATTCTGTCAGGGTCTGGGGGTTATGTGATCTATAGTGATGCTTCACATCAGGGACTGGGATGTGTTCTGATGTAAAATGGAAGAGTGGTTGCTTATGCCTCAAGATAGCTTAAGACTCATGAACGAGCTTATCCTAAGCACAATATAGAATTGGCAGCCATTGTTTTTGCTTTGAAACAATGGAGGCATTATTTGTATGGAGAAACTTGTGAGATCCTCACTGATAACCAGAGTCTAATGTACCTTTTCACTCAAAAAGATCTTAATCTGAGGCAACGAAGATGGATAGAATTGATCAAGGACTATGATTGTACTATTTTGTATCATTTGGGAAAAGCTAACATCGTAGCTGATGCTTTAAACAGGAAGTCATCTGGGATATTATCCTTTATGAATAGTGATAAGCTGAATCTATTTTCTGATTTGAAATCTTTTATGGTAGGATTTGGGATGAAAGAAGATGGAGCATTGTTAGCAACTTTGAGATTGAAACCATTGTTGATTGAAAGAATTCAAGAAGCCTAGAAGTTAGATCTCGTGTTAATGAAAATTGTTGAAAAAGTGAGAAAGGGTGAGCGGTCAGATTTTGTTCTTTGTGATGACGAAACATTACTATTTGGAATTCGTTTGTGTGTTCTTGATAATAAGATTTTTAAAGGGGAAATCTTGGAAGAAGCACATAGTTATGTCTATGTTATGCATCCAGGTAGTACTAAGCTTTACCGAACCTTGAGAGAGCATTATTGGTGGTCTGGTATAAAGAGAGATATTACAGAATTCGTGTCCAGATATTTCGTTTGTCAACAAGTGAAAGTGGAACATCAGCATCCAATGAGATTATTGTAACCGCTACCGGTTCCTGAATAGAAATGGGAGCACATAACAATGGACTTCGTCTCTAGGTTACCACGCACTCAGAAAGGACATGACTCTATATGGGTGATTGTTGATAGATTGACCAAGTCAGCCCATTTTCTTCCTATTAACACCATATCCAGTCTCGATAAATTGGCTCAGTTATACGTCAATGAAATTGTAAAGCTTCGTGGAGCTTCATTATCGATTGTGTCAAATACAGACCCAAGATTCACGTTCAGATTTTGGACGAGTCTACAATTAGTTATGGGAACAATATTGAAATTTAGTACAACATTTCATCCGCAAACCGATGGACGATCTGAAAGAACAATTCAGACCTTAGAGGATATGTTGCGAGCTTAGGTGTTAGAATTCTCGGGAAGTTGGGATGATCTCTTGTCGCTTATGGAATTCACTTATAATAACAGTTATCAAACAACTATCAAAATGGCACCATACGAAGCACTATATGGCAGAAAATGTAGAACTCCAATATGTTGGGCCGAGGCAGGGGAAAAGAAATTATTAGGGCCGAAAATTGTGCAAATAACAACCGACAAGATCAAGACAATTTGTGATAATATCAAGGTAGCTCAAAGTAGGCAGAAGAGTTATACAGACAATCAGAGAAGGGATTTGGAATTTGAAAAAGAAGATTTTGTCTTTCTCAAAGTGTCACCATGGAAAGGAATTATGAGGTTTAGTAAGAAGGGAAAACTTAGCCCACGATATATAGGACCACTTGAAATATTGGATCGCATTGGTGCTATAGGTTACTGACTTGATTTACCATCAAACTTGTCCCGGTTACATAATATATTTCATGTTTCAATGCTCAAAAAGTACTTTCCAGATCCATCACACATTCTAGCTATTGAGCCGGTAGAACTAAGAGAAGATCTATCATATATTGAAGAACTAGTCCGAATTCTTGACAGAAAAGATCAAGTACTTTGCACCAAAAACATTCCATTGGTCAAGGTGCTCTGGCACATTCACTCGGTAGAAGAAGTTACTTGGGAAACTGAATATAGCATGAAGCACAATTATTCACATCTGTGCATATTAGGTACGTTCTTAATTTCAAGACGAAATTCTCATTAGTATGGGACAATTGTGAAACTTGTACGCGTTAATAAGACTTAATCATTTAATTAGGAATTAATTAAAAGGTGCTTAAGGATTAATAAAGAGATTAAAATCATTAAAATATTATAAAAAGGAGTAAAAATTACCCAAAACAATTTTAAAGGCTTGATTATAATAAATAAGATGTATTGTAATTTTTTCGGAAATTTTCGGAATTTTAAATAAGGAAATAAAATGAATAAAATGTAAATTAAAAGAAATTAATAAAATAAGGGGTCAAAGTGCAAAAGGTGGAAACTAAAGGGAAGGAGTGTGATTTTGAAAGGGAAATCAGAAATAGTCTCTGTATGTTATGCGAGGAAGACAACATGTAGGGAAATGATAAGTATGCAATCGTATATGCATATGCATGAATGTGTTGTCAAACTTCCGAGTGAGGTGTTGCAAAATCAACTAAATGTGTGTAATGAAAATGCTAGGTGGATGTGTATCGTTAAAATAGTAGCAACCATTGTTATACAAGAATGAATCTGTATAACTGATATCGAACAACAAAAAATTCTAAAGTGTAAAATACTCCACAAATTATAAAGTGAGGAAGAGGGAAAGATCGATTCTATGATTGAGGGAATAAGAAGGAAGGTCTGAGCTCATAATGAATCAGAGGATTATGGAGGATTAAACCAAAATCGAATTTGATACGATAAGGAAGAAGATGAACAGTAGCATCTGAGAGAAACCCAAACTTCGCAAAATCCAATCGAATTTTCAAATCACATCCAATTGAGGTAATTTCTATGCCAAAACTCATGAAATTTCTTGTATTCGATCTTAGGATATCATAGAATTTTACCTGAAGAGATTTGGTTTAGAATTGTAGGAGAAATTGAAGTTTGAAAACAAGATAAAATGCAGCTCTGCAAACTGGTCCTAGGACCGGGCCAAGGACCTGCTCCACCATCGGTGCCACCGGTGGAGCCACTGGTCCTGGTGCCAGTGCCCAGACCAGTTGGCAGGTTGCTTTGGGGTTAGATTTTTGGACACCTCGGATAATCTGGAAATATTTAAATTATAAATTTAGAAGAATATATGAATGAAATGAATCATATTGCTTTAGTAATTAAAAGGATTAGATCATTAAAGCTTTAAAAGAATCAAATGAAACTTTAGAAAAGCTTATATAATCTCTATTCTTAGAATTTGATAGAAATTCATTTTATGAAAGGAAGTACTATTTTAGACTCTTATATAAACCAAAAGTAAACTTATACAAATGCATTATTTATTGCTAAATCCAACACTTCCGTCAATATCCAACACTCCATGAAACGGAAGAACGATGCATAGATTGTTACCAAATCAAGTGAATATTTCAAGAGCCTTTTGAATAAGAAAA
>NMUG010005001.1:0-13439 GCA_002855965.1 Monotropa hypopitys | reverse complement strand
ACACCCGACCAATTGACGCGAACGACGACTCATGAGCGTTATTTTCGCATAAGTATTCAAAACTACGAATTTGCATACTATCGAGAGGGGGAAGTAAGAATGTCAATATTACAAACGAGAGCGATAGAAAACTCTACCTCGGTCGGAGCTCCAGTGACGCTCGCCGGAAAACTTCGTCAGAAAACCTCCATGACCGTCGTGAACCAAGCTCGCCATCGTGAAGCCCTTGCGATGCTCTACAACATTTGCTAAGACAAAAACATCCAATGAGCAACCAAACTCCATGAAAGGAGGAGGGAGATAAAAACCTAGGGTTTTGGAGAGGGAGAGAAACTCACCGTTATAAGACGATCCATGCACATCACCGCGGAGAGGGGAGCGAGGGGAACATCGTTAATGCTTTGCGTTTTCTTCACAACCTTATGGATTCTCCACAAATGAAGAGAGAAGGGAGAGGCAGAGAGGAGGGAGGTAGAGAGAGAGTGTAGAAGATAAAGTTATGACTGATTTTTAGGTCAAAATCGTGTATAGAATGAGTTGGGTTGAGGTGGTAATGACAAAAATGACCTTCATTAAATCTGTCAAGACAGTCAATTTGGCCTTCGCGACCGGTCGACGGTTTGAGCTTGACCGATCGAGGTTATATAGAACACCTCACTGACTTATGGTGACCGGTCGACGACGTTATAGTAGACCGTTCGAGGTTATTTAAAATGCCTCACTGAAACTCCGCGACCGGTCGACGACATTAAGGTGTACCGGTCGACCTTAAGCAGTTCTGAAAAAACTTGAAAATGTGATATCTTCTTCGTCCGAACTCCGATTGAGACGATTCAAGTTGCGTTGGATTCGTAATCAAATTATCTACTACTTTAGTCTATAAAGAATTCTGATTTAGAGAATGGGTCAGGTCGTGATGGATTTAAACGCGATTAAGGACCTATCCGAACACTCAACCATTAACGAATCTCATGTCGGGGGCTTCCATCCCATCCGGACTTACTCAAAGTGATATACGACGATCATAGATGCTTACAACATCTCAAGATCTCAACGACACATGAATTTCGATTTATTAAAACGAATGGAAATTAATTAAAATTTCCAGAGTTTGACAATTATACCATGTCATAGCTCTGTCTTTTAGAGTAAAAAATAGTTTCATGAAAGCATAATCTTCTCGTTGGTTCCTCTCGATCATATTGCACACTATCTCCTCAAATACTTTCACATGTAAGTAAGGGCTTTTGTTTTCTAGCATATGGAAATGAGGAAGATATTGTATCATACCCGGCCTAAGAACAAAATTACGTACATGTATAGGTAAGACTAGGCATGATGTTGCACTCATTTGAGGGGGATTTAGAAATCCCACAAACGTAGCACCTGATGGTCCACCTCATCATGAAGAACATCATTCCCATTATCCCCAAGATTGTTGAAGTTATTAAAATTTAGCACATTCATGGGTTGATGATTGTTGTGATGATTATGGTTGTGGTTGAGGTTGTTATCAACTTGTTCAAGTGGGGGATCCATTGAATGGTTAGAGATGGAGTCTGGTGTGGAATCAACAAGTAAATTGACTCTGGCTAACTTATTCGCTGGGTTCTGAGCCCACATGCACAAAGATAAATAACACAAACGGGTGAAAAACGCAAAAGAGTTGCACTAAATGTTGTCGGTCTCTGAAAACGGTGCCAACAATTCCTTGCGCTAAACGTTGTTCTTCCCAAGTGTAGGAATATACTATTGTGTGTAGAAAGATAACTGGTAAAACCAGGTTAAATCGATTGAAGATTTGTTTGACTCACGAGTTTCCAAAATAGTGAGTGAGAAATGTCTAATTGGTCTACTTAGGAAATTGAATTATGGATTAACCAAATTGATTAACTTATACTTGAATGAAGGTTTGATTATCAGGTTTCAATCCATTCATCCCCATAAACGAGTGATTACTTCCCTAGATACTATGTTTATAGTATCGAGGGTGCTAGATGAGATCCGCAAATGGAAGATTCAGTAGAGAAAATATTTTTATAACTCGTCTCTGGTATCAAGGGTACTAACCAAGATTCATCAACGAAAGATATTATTTAGTTCTAATGGAATCCAAGGAAGTATGATTTCATATTATTGTATATTATCCTAAGCATTGGATGTGCCAAAAATGCTTGTATATGCCCAATCGAAAGACTTAACACATCCCAAATGATTTCGATATATTGAACCCATTAATATAAACTAAGTAATCAATGAAAATAGGTTTTGGGGAAGATAATCAATCCCTCATAAGTCAAATTGAATTTACTCCCCTTAAATCCAACCAAAAGAGATTTAGCTAGCCATAGAGATTTTTGAACAAGAAAAATAAATAACGTAGAATATAGAGAGAGACATAAAACAAAAAGAAAGAGATTACAAAACCTAAAACAAGCTTCGAAAACAATGACTTTTAGCTTCAATTGAGAAGAATATGATGTCTACCTTCACAAACCCTAGTCGTCCTCTCCATTACATATCTAATATCTCCTTAACCCTAATTGAATGAACAATAATCCTAAAGTTCAATCATAATGACAATAAATACTTCCTAACATAAATAAAGACCAAAATACTGCTCATTAAAGGGCTGAGACTTGTATAGACTCGTATAATCCTGACATGCTAGATACCCATACTGAGATCCGCCTAAAAACAATGCTACAATAGCCTGGATATCGATAGTTGTGTTGACCAGCTATCGATATCTGGTGTCACTGGAAGAATGCACTCCTACAAGGTATCAATATCTTCAACCCCTGGGATATCAGTATCTGATGCCTCTGTCCAATTCTAATTGTTTCTTTATATCAATATATGTGTTTGTTGGATACCGATATCTGATGACTTTGACCATCTTCTCTTTGTACAGGCTATCGATAGATGGGTGTGCATTGGCAATCAGTAGTTGGTGGTTCTGATTTGAGGCTGACGTTAATTTTCTCATATTTCCTTCCGAGCTCGGGTGCCATCAAAATCATTTAATCACTTGCATTTCTTCACAAATCATATTCAAATGTATTAATTTGCAAATTGAATAAAATGATGATATTTGATATAAATTATGAATAACAAGAGATGTTTTGCCTAATAAGATATGCAAGATTGTAATGAAATCTATGAGCATTCAATCTGGTTGGAATTCTCGGCCTCCAATAATGAGGCATAGTACGAAGCACTACTGGGCGGGCTCCAAATAGTAGTTGGTCTGTGTACCAAGAAAGTGATTATCTTCAGTGATTCACAACTGGTGGTAAACCAACTGACCGGATAATACGAGGCCAGGGATGATAGGATGGGCCAGTACATATGGCAAGCCAAGGGGTTGGTAAAGAATTTTGCAAAGGTCGCCTTGCAGCAGGTGGGCTGAAAGGCCAATGCACATGTCGACGCGTTGGCGGGACTCACTTTGACTACAGATTGTGAGTCTCCCTGGATCATTATGGTTAGTACACTCTAATGGCCAAGCATTGAGCCAGATGATAAAAGGGAAGTCACGAACATTAACTTGGGACCCAGTTGGATGAACCCCATCATAGCATTTCTAGAAGATGGCATCCTTCAACCGACAAGCGACAGGCGCACTAGATTGAGCATAAGGTAGCATGGTACTAGCTATCACCGTAGCATTAACTCTACAAGCAATCCTTCACCAGACCATACCTATATTGCGTATATCCCAGAATGGTACAAATCGTCCTCCATGAAATCCATGATGGAAGATGTGGGATGCCACTCCATAGAAGATCCTTGGCCCACCGGGACATCATACAAGGGTACTACTGGCCTACAATGCATTCAGATGAAAGGAACATGGTCCGCAAATGTGACAGTTATCAGAGGTATGCCCAGGTTATTCATCAACCAGTTGTAGACCGCTAGCCCTTGACCATCCCCTGGCCATTTTCTCAGCAGGGGCTGGATATTGTAGGGAAACTACTTGTTGCTCTAGGAGGATTCAAGTACTTAATCATGGACACAGACTAATTCACAAAAATGGGTTGAGGTCGAGCCACTAGTCATCATTGAGGTTTCAGACGTCAAACGCTTCATCTGGCGCAACATTATCATCTAGTTTAGGATTCTATATGTCTCTGTCTCGAACAACAGAACACAATTCGTTAGGAGCTTTTTCACGGACTTTTGTACAAAGTATGGAATCATGCTCTTCAAATCAACACCACAGAGCAACGGTCAGGCCGAAATATCGAACAAGACAGTGCAGTCTGGCATCAAAAAGAGATTGGTTGCAGTATGGGGAAAGTGGAACAAGCAACTCTATCATGTGCTCTGGGCCTACTGGACTACTCTTAGACATCCTACTGGGGAAACATCATTCTTATTGGCCTTCAACATAGAGGCCATCATACCTATGGAGGCCGGATTGCCAACAATCTAGAATGAATACTTCAATCCAGAGAAAAATGACCAAGTAATGGGCAAAATGACCAAGTTGGCAGCATACCAGCAGAGAGTAGCCCAGCGTTACAATCAGACCTTGCATATCTGAACATTCAAACCAGATGACCTAGTACTTCGGAGAGCTGTCAGAGCTCACAAGAAAAAGAAACTTGGTCCTAATTGGGAAGTACCGTATTGGGTTACAGACATCATTGGTTCAGGGTCCTATTAGTTGGAAGATCTGGATGGACGGAAGACTCTAAGGTCGTGGAATGCATAGAACTTGCAAAAGTACTATGAAGAAGAGATTTTTTTTTCAAAATTCTCTTAAGTGAAGTGCTATGTCCCATTTTTAGGAGTCTTTCTTATGGCCCATTTTTAGAGTCTTCTTTTATTCACCGGCCCATTATTGGGAATGTTACGGCCTATTACTGGAGTCTTTGAATGTATTTTGGAACAATTAATTAAAGTTTCATTTTCAATATAGTAATGGAATTGTTTTTTGGCAATGGATATCTTACTACGGTCTTACCTTGGGATAGGAAAGCCTACGCTTCAGCCCACGTAGTGGGAGATGGTATGGAAATGGATGAAATAGCCCAAATTCTTGGAAGAATCACATACTTCAATGGTCTAGCAAATCATATGTCACGACTCGTATTTTTAAATTATATTTCCAGAATTTAATTCGCAACTCTAATCGATTAATGGATTTAATGTGAACTCCTCGGATAATATTAGTGATTGGAATTAGTTGTTGGACTCCTCCCCGGCTCGTCTATATTGTTTGTGGTTGACCCAGAGTGTTTCGGAGTAGTTTCGGGGACCTTTGGCATGAGTATTTCATATCAAGAGGAGTTTGCATCGGTGCAGAATGGACTTGCACCGGTGCAGGAGAATTTTGGAGTTTGCATCGGTGCAGAGATAGGTTGCACCGGTGCACAAAACTCACTGTTTGAATTTGAGCAAGTTTGCACCGATGCAGGGAAGGGATGCACCGGTGCACAGAGGTGTTTTGGAAGATTTTTGGTGCTCATTAAGGGTACTTCGGTCATTTTATATAGGGGTCGTGTATATGTCTGTTTGGAGGGTGAAAACCCTCATTTTCATCAGAACCCCTCTCTCTCTTCCTCTCCCATCCGAAATGCTCCCCCTCTCTTAGAACACATTTCTCTTCTCCATCTCTCTTGATTTCATGAGGATTCTTTGAGGTTTGGAGACTTTCTCCTTTACAAACGTCGACAAGGGCTTCCCGATCTACGCGATGACGATTTCGGTTGTGGTGGTGTGTTGGACGTTTTCCGACGACCTTGGAGCCCTAGCGAATCTCCGATGGGTAAATTCTTAACTATTGTTGAGTATATGTGTGTACATAGATTTCGATTTGGTAGTCATAGTATGTACATTTCATTTTTGTAACCTAGGGCTATATTGTGGTGGAATACTTGTGACTATGTAGATAGGAGAGGTCTAGGACATTTAAGGAATTGAGTGATGATCTTGTGCCCACTAGGTGTTTGATGTAATGCCCAAGGGGCTTATGAGTTAAATCGATGGGATTCCTTGAGTTGTAATTGAATCAAACATTGAGGCAATATGATGGTAGGTGGTCCTAGACATCATATGTGAAAGAGGATAGTGTGTTGATGTGTGAATTCGTCACACTTAGATGGGAATTTGTCCATATGAAGCGAATTCGTCACTAGTACTGGGAAACTCGTTCCCTTGGATTGAAATCGTCAATCTAATCAATTCACATATATTAAACAACCAACCAAATTATGTGAAAGTGGATGTGTGGGAAGTTGAGATCAATTTGTGATCTCCGGACCAATTCGTGGTCATTCGTCTGTGAGGTTGGTTCTTGAATTCATTGAGACAACTCGGATCAATTCGTGATTCCTTCGTGAGCTAGTCAATCCTTGAATTCGTTGAGATGACTATAAATCAATCCCTAGCTTAATGGTTTCTAATTGGTTTTCGAAACTTAGTCCATGTTTGGGGTAGGCTGGTCCTTACTTGTAGGATAGTTTGAGACTCACGTGACTCCTTTCAAATATAGTTCACATTTGGGGTAGGTCCGTCCTTATTTAGTGAGGCGGTTTCAGACTCGTGTGACCCGTTTTTAAAGTTATGTTAAACCAGAAATTGAACACACTAATCATGCAAGATAAATCAATTCACCAATGTGTATCTATCTATCTATCTATCTATCTATCTATATATATATATATATAGAAGAGATGGAAATATTAGATGATGTTCAATGTGGTTTGGTGGATTGTGCGGGCAAAAGTTGAGTCGTGGAATTAGTTAGTGGATTCGATATAGAGCTTGGCTTGAACGCGATAGTTGGTGAAGTTAGCACGGTAAGTTAGTGTTGAATGCCTTGGCGTGGCTCTCATTGGGAGTCCTTAGTAGGCTTTTGGGGTTGTGTTTGAGTTTACTTCAGTTGGATCTAGGATGACTTACTCTTTGCACTCACATGGTTTTGAGGTTTTGGTTGTACACACTTTGTTGGCGATATGTCTATGTCCACTATTGCCTTGAGTTAGGTTTACATCACGTGCACTTGGGTTCTTTATTGTCCTTGTATGTTTTACTTGTAGATACGTAGGCACGCACCGTATGTGCATGCTTAGTAGTAGTTAGGGGTTTTCTTACTGAGCTGTGGTTTGCTCAGACCCTCCTTCTTTTCTTTTTTTCTAGTTTTGTGTTGCAGGGCAAGGAGGACTTAATGATTTGGAGTTCGAGTCAGCTGCTAGATTTTCTTGGGCTTGGCTACTTCAGTTTTAGTAGCCTCTTTTGTACTTTACTTTTCAGTTGTAATACTTGAGTTTCAGTTGTACTTCTCTTGTACTTGTAGTTTTCCCTTTTCACTGTAGCAGTTGTAGTAGGCCAGTACTTGTACTTTCTTCCACTCTTGTACCTTATTGTACTTTTACTTTGTAATGCTCTGTGATGTAATGAGACATTGAACTGACTGTATCTAGATGGCAAGTAGTTATATCCCTTGTTTATTATTTTAACTGTATTTCAAAAAAATGGTTTGGAAATCTGAGGCATGACAACTTGGTATCAGAGTTTTCGGTTCGAATACCTTGGAGCCGTGGGGAGACATTTAGTCTCCATGGGTTCTCTTGGTCATTATATTGTTCTTCAGTCATGTCTGTGTGCTTGATGTGCTCTATCGCATCACGGTCTCGTGTCTTTGAGGTATCCTGTATGTTTGTCTCCTTCCGTAAATGTTGAGTTTTTTCATCTTTCGGAAGTTGAGTGTTATTCTCTTGTGGAAAGTCTAGTTGCCTTGCAATGTTTGGGTGCTCTTATGTCATTGTTCCTAGTAATCGTGGTACATCTTTGGTGGTTATTGATTGGTCTTAGGCTCCTCCGTTTTGCTAGAGTCGAGGTTGTGGTTTGTGGTAAGATGAGATTTGTGGAAGTATTCGAGGATTGTTGTTGTGGTTATTCCTCATCTTGCTTTTAGTAAGGAAGAGCTTGGGTCTTGTTAGCACATGGTGTTAGGACTTTGGTACTTTGGCCTTGGTTTGGTGATTGGTAGTACCCCTTGGAGCCTTTTAGTCTCAAAGTTTGGTTGTTTTCCCCTATTGAGATGTTAGCACTCGTGTAGTTGTTGGTAAATTAAACCTTATGGTTCATCCGAGTTTGTGCTCCCTCTGTTATATTAGTGGAAATCTTGAGGCGTTGCCAAGATTTTCTAGTGTTTTTCTTTAAGGGGTATGACCCGTTGGTCATATCTCTTTGCGAAATTGAAATAGTTGCACTCATTTTGGATTTTGTAGGCTTTGCGGTGCCATTGTTGGTTAGTTTATGAGTGTAAGCTCGGCTGCGATGTACCTTTTTCACTTTGAACTCTTGCCTTGCCTTGGCTTGAGGTCGGTTGGTTGTGAGAAGCCCACCATCGATGTTCGTTTCTTGGAATTTGGGTTTACTACTCATGTGGAGGATTGGATACTCCTTGAGAGTTGTTTGTCTTTCTCGCATTCGCTCGGGTCTTCTTGATTGAATGACATTAGTTGTTGCTTTGCGAGTTAGCTATATAGTCTTGAGTCGTATTGTGAGTGCCTTGAATGAATGTGTTGTTTGAATTGTTCCTAGCTCGATAACGAAATTGATACTCTTGTTCAAATCTTTGGCTTGTAAGGAGTTGTAAGATCCTTGACGCTTTGCATGTTTATTGTTGTGAGTTCTATTGGCGTGTCCCTTATCGCCTATCGATTTGTCAGACCATTGTGTATTCCCTTCGGGTTAGGTATGGATTGGAAGTTATCCCTTGTGAATCCGTTGTAAGTGTTAAATTCTTCCAAGTGACTGGCATCACTTTGTGCAATCATTCTATCCCGACCCTGATGTACACTGCTCTTGTATAGACACCTATATGTTTTTATCGATTGATATCTCTTTTATTTGAATCGGTTGATGTGGTATGTCATGAGGAAGCACATGTGAGATATTATATGGTTTCATGTCACTATGCGTGGCATTTTGATTCCTTTCCTTTAGATGGTGTTGGCTTTGATTGGTGTGATCCGTAGCGGCAGTTTATTTTCTTCCTACTTGAATGACCATCTTTTGGCAGTCATGTTTTGAGTATAGGTGGTGTATGTACTATGTGGTGTTGGAACTCTAGTGGTGAAAGATATTTCAACTTCCCCTTTTGTTGTTTCATCTGACACACACTTTTGTACCGTGTGTTTCATCGACCGTAGGTTAATGGGTCTTAAAATTTTTAGAAAGCCTCGTGTTCGATTGGCCACGACCCATGTGTTATTGTTTCTTCAGTTGATGGTCTTTGGCACCAAATTAGAGTCCTTTTGTGCCTAGTTTTTTGTTGTACCTTGTTGACGACTCGTCGTGGAGCTTGTTGACTCCTTGATAGCATTCACTTGAATTGTACTCCATTCAATATATATTGTAAGGCTTGTTGATCCTTGGGTGACATTTCTTTAACTTATGTCTTGTTTGATGCTTGGGGTAGGACTTTTTACGTTCCTTGTGGTGTTTTGTTTGAGTTACATCTCAAACTGCGGATCATCCATGCAGTGTGTTGTTTTGTTCCGAACTTCTAGTTGGGTGACGTTTGTCGATCTTGTTTCGCTCCTGATTTCGGCAGAAATATCCCATGTTCGAAAGACGTTGTGTTCCCGTGCTTGTCTCTCTATCGATGTTACATTCTTGGCTCGAACGTTAGTAGTTCCAATTTTGATTGCGAGATTCTAGTAGAATTAGAAACTGTTGTTTTTGTTCGTTGTGCTTTTGCATAGAATGTTGCTTGATCGTCGGCAAGAAGTTCGTGGACTTAAGATGTATGTATCCATTTAGCCATGGGAAAGTTGGGTACGAATGAATATTGCGGTCTAGACTTGGTGTGAGTTTAGTGTCATGCCATGTTGTCGGGATTGACACATGTACATTTTGGCATATGTGGGTGCGTGAGTACTTTCTTGGTTATGTGATACACGTTTGACATGGTGAATTGGTTTGAAAAGAGCTACCGGCTGGGGCGTCTCAAAACAAATCACCAGGGTCATACGGTTACCACACTAGGATGTGTGTGTTTGGTGTGGTGTATTCTTTGGCTCGGGAGTTTTGAGCATTTTTATGCATCGCATTTATTTTTGGTTGGTTCGTGGGTGTTAGTACGATGATGTATCCTTGTAGATTATAATTTGCCAAGCATTCGTGCAAATGGTCTATCGTGTGTCAGCATATCCTCATAGTGTCTTTGCCGTGTTGGCGAATCTTCGGCATGTCCTTGCTGTATCGGCGTATCCTCGGTGCGTCCTTGCCGTGTTGGTGTATCCTCGGTGTGTCCTTGCCATGTCGGTGTATCCTCGACGTGTCCTTGCCGTGTCGGCATATCCTCGACATGTCCTTGGCGTGTCGGCGTGTCCTTGGCGTGTTGGCATGTCCTCAGTGTGTCCTTGGCATGTCGGTGTGTCTTTAGCATATTCTCATATATCGATGTACCCATAGTGCGACTATTGGCTTGTTGTAGATGACGATATGAGAATTACTTATGTGCGAGTTTGTAGATTGAAAATAGAAAGTGTTGACGTCGGTAGCAATCGATCAGTCTATACTCATTTGGATAAGAACCGTCGTAGGAGAATTGCAAATTTTGGTTCTTGAGGAGGTTGTTGCTTGTGGACCCTCCCTCCGTTTGGTATCTCTGTCGAGTCGATTCGCGTCGGTGTGTCCGTATCGTATCGGGAATCATTCCCTTATTTTTTTGACATGCTTGTAAGCGTGCGGGTTGTGAGGCGTGCCCTTGTATTGTGGCTATCACGAACGAATTATTGGATGTTGAAGCAAAGTTGTACCTATATTTGACTGATTGTCCGAACAACCGTATCGAATCCAAGCATCCCTTCAGAAGATATTATTACATTTTATGTGATCCAACTCTTGAGGAGTTTGTTGTTGAAGTGAGTTTTGATTCTGATTCAATTTGTTGAGAAGTGAATTCATTGGTCTCGTTAATCGGTGGCTTGGTCTTTCATCCCTTCTGTTTTCTTACTCAATTTCGAGGACGAAATTTCTTTAAGGGGTATGAGGTGTCATGACTCGTATTTTCAAATTATATTTCCAGAATTTAATTCGCAACTCTAATCGATTAATGGATTTAATGTAGACTCCTCAGATAATCTTAGCGATTGGAATTAGGTGTTGGACTCCTCTCCGGCTCGTCTATATTGTTTGTGGTTGACCCGGAGTGTTTCGGATTAGTTTTGGGGACCTTTGGCATGAATATTTCACATCAGGAGGAGTTTGCATCGGTGCATAATGGACTTGCACCGGTGCAGGAGAATTTTGGAGTTTGCATTTATGTAGAGATGGGTTGCACCGGTGCATAAAACCCATTGTTCAAATTTGAGCAAGTTTGCACCGATGCAGGGAAGGGCTGCACCGGTGCACAGAGGTATTTTGGAAGATTTTTGGTGCTCATTAAGGGTACTTCGGTCATTTTATATAGGGGTCGTGTATATGTCTGTTTGGAGGGTAAAAATCCTCATTTTCATCAGAACCCCTCTCTCTTCCTTTCCCATCCGAAATGCTCCCTCCCCCTCTCTTAAAACACATTTCTCTCCTCCCTCTCTCTTGATTTCATGAGGATTCTTTGAGGTTTGGAGACTTTCTCCTTCACAAACGTCGACAAGGGCTTCCCGATCTACGTGATGACGATTCCGATTTGTGGTGGTGTATTGGACGTTTTCCGGCGACCTTGGAGCTCCGACGAATCTCCAGTGGGTAAATTCTTAACTATTATTGAGTATGTGTGTATGTACATAGGTTTCGATTTGGTAGTCATAGTACGTACATTACATTTTTGTGACCTAGGGCTACATTGTGGTGGAATACTTGTGACTATATGGTTAGTAGAGGTCTAGGACATTCAAAGAATTGAGTGGTGATCTAGTGCCCACTAGGTATTTGATGTAATGCCCAAGGGGCTTGTGAGTTGAATCGATGGGATTCCTTGAGTTGTAATTGAATTAAACATTGAGGCAATATGATGGTAGGTGGTCCTAGACATCGTATGTGAAATAGGATACTGTGTTGATGTGTGAACTCGTCACACTTAGATGGGAATTTGTCCCTATGAAGTGAATTCGTCACTAGTACTGGGAAACTCGTTCCCTTGGATTGAATTCGTCAATCTAATCAATTCACATATATTAAACAACCAACCAAATTATGTAAAGTGGATGTGTGGGAAGGTGAGATCAATTCGTAATCTCCGGACCAATTCGTGGTCATTCGTGTGTGAGGTTGGTTCTTAAATTTGTTGAGACAACCCGGATCAATTCGTGATTCCTTCGTGAGCTAGTCAATCGTTGAACTCATTGAGGTGACTATAAATCAATCCCTGGCTTAATGGTTTCTAATTGGTTTTCGAAACTTAGTCCATGTTTGGGGTAGGTCGGCCCTTACTTGTGGGACGGTTCGAGACTCATGTGACTCCTTTCAAATAAAGTCCACATTTGGGGTAGGTCGGTCCTTATTTAGTGAGCAGTTCGAGACTCGTGTGACCCGTTTTCAAAGTTAAGTTAAGCCAGGAATTGAACACGCTAATCATGCAAGATAAATCAATTCACCAATGTGTATCTATATCTATATATATAGAAGAGAGAGAAATATTAGATGATGTTCAATGTGGTTTGGTGGATTGTGCGGGCAAAAGTTGAGTCGTGGAATTAGCTAGTGGATTCGATATAGAGCTTGGCTTGAACGCGATAGTTGGTAAAGTTAGCACGGTAAGTTAGTGTTGAATGCTTTGGTGTGGCTCTCGTTGGGAGTCCTTAGTAGGCTTTTAGGGTTGTGTTTGAGTTTACTTCGGTTGGACCTAGGATGCCTTACTCTTTGCACTCACTTGGTTTTGTGGTTTTGATTGTACACACTTTGTTGGCGATATGCCTATATCCACTATTACCTTGAGTTAGGTTTATGTCAAGTGCACTTGGGTTCTTTACTGTCCTTGTAAGTTTTACTTGTGGACACATAGGCACGCAGCACATGTGCATGCTTGTAGTAGTTAGAGGTTTTCTCTGTAATGACCTAGAATTTTAAATGTATTTTTTAATGAAAACGTATATTTTTTTTAATCAACGAAGTTTGGGGTTTGATAGATGGTAATCTAGCGATTTGGAGTGGTGAGGATCCCCGATTTTGAGTTCGTATGATTTTTGGTGGTTTCGGCAATGTGCCGAGGGCGTTCGAGGCCCGTTATGACCCCGATATGTTCTGAAATTTTAAATTCAGCATTCATGAAAGTTGTAGAGAATTTCACTAAGAATCCAACGCAACTTGAATCGTCTCAATCGGAGATCGTACGAAGAAGTTATGCCCGATTTACCTTGCAGCAGTTTTTTCTTTGATTCAGCGAAATTGGTTATCGATAACCAAGGATTTTGGGTTATCGATAACCCAACCAGCCCATACAAATACCCGAGAGGTTGTTTATCGATAACAGG
>NMUG010005000.1:0-13439 GCA_002855965.1 Monotropa hypopitys | reverse complement strand
CAACTCTATTGAAACCACCAATTTCATAGTTAATCCACATACCCTAGGTCTAAGCATGCTTTACAATCCATACACGAAATTTGTCAAAGTTTACTCTATATATTATGTGTAGAGTGTAGAGTATAACCAGGAACATAATAAACTATAGAGAAATCCTACCTTAGTGAAGACTTACAAACCCTTGAATTTCAAACGTTGGAGGAATGGTGAAATAGTGGTGCCTCCCTAGTAGATCCGGAGCCGTAGAACGCGATTTCTCCACGAGGTTTCTTGATTTGAGCTCGTTTGGGCCTTGGATTTCAAGCTCCAAGCTTGAGTATCAATGGAGGAACAGAGAGATGGAGAGAATAGGGTTTTAGAGATAGACAAGAAGGCTGAAATGGCTAAGTTCGGGCTCCCAAACATATATATAGCCCTTAAGATGAAAATACAAAAGTGCCCTTAATGAGGTCTGCCAGACAACCTCTGCACCGGTGCACAGCGAAGCTGCACCGGTGCAAACCCTATCTGCACCGGTGCAAACCTTAGTTTCACCGATGCAAATGCTCTAAAAACTGAGCAGAAGGTTTACACAATGATCTGCACCGGTGCATGCCAACTTTGCACCAGTGCAACTGCTCCACCAAAACGAGCAGTAGCCTCTGACCCTTATCTGCACCAGTGCACATCTCAACTGCACCAGTGCACCTGCTTCAAAACTGAACAGTGGCACCAAAAATCTCCCTGCACCGGTGCACACTTACTCTGCACTGGTGCAACTGCACCAAAACCTGAAAAATAAAAGGTACAAGGGTCCCGAACCACCCCGAAACGTCCCTAACTCAAATCAAACAACGCGTTAAAATTTTTAGGCATCCTGGAACCGTATTCTCAAGACGGAAATAAGTTCGATAAGGAATTTAATGTTTGAAAATCAATCTAAGATACGATTTTAAATCCGGTATAATAATATAGAAATCCGAGTCGTTACACCTCAACCTCCTTAAAGGAATTTCGTCCTCAAAATTTTCTAAGATAAGAGCATAAACGTTCATACAAATTTAAACCAAACCGAATAGCAAAACAAGCAAAATCAAAACAACTCTGGATACTTGCTACGCATTGCGTCTTCACGCACCCAAGTCGCTTCTTCTATTCCATGGTTGTTCCACAAAATCTTCAACAAATGGATCGTCTTCCCACGTAGAACTTGTTCTCTCGAGTCAAGGATGCGTATCGGCTTTTCTTCATAGGATACGTCGGCCTTAAGCTCCACATTCGACTAATCTATGACATGTGAGGGATCGGGCTCGTACTTTCTCAACATCGAAACATGGAATACGTTGTGGACATTCGAAATATTTGATGGTAAGGCAAGTCAGTATGCAACTTCTCCAATCTTCTCTATGATGTCGAATGGACCAATGAAACGAGGTGTCAACTTCCCCTTTTTCCCAAAACGCGAAATACCACGACGAGGTGACACTTTCAAGACAACATGGTCACCAACCTAAAAATACAAAGGAGTACGACGTCGATCGACGTAACTCTTGTAGCGACTCTGAACTGTAAGCAATCTCTGGCGTATCGTCTTGATCTGTTCCGTAATCTGCTGCGTCATCTCTGGCGCAACAATAGTGGACTCTCCCACGTCAATCCAACAAACTGGTGAACGGCAAGGTCTACCGTACAAAGCCTCGAAAGGTGCCATGCCCAAACTCGAATGATAACTATTATTGTAGGCAAACTCGATCAACGACAAATGATCTACCCATCTTCCCTAAAAATCTAACACGCAAGCTCGTAGCATGTCTTCCAAAATCTATATCGTACGCTCGGACTGGCCATCTGTCTGAGGATAAAACGCCGTGCTGAGCATGAGCTTTGAACCAAGAGAAGCCTGCAAACGCTGCCAAAAACGATAAGTGAATCGAGGATCTCGATCGGATACAATAGATGATGGCACACCATGAAGTCGAGTAATCTCTCTAACGTACAACCGACTCAAAGAATCCATGGACTGAGCGACACGAATAGGAAGAAAGTGCGTTGTCTTCGTCAATCGATCAACGATGATCCAAATAGCATCCTGTCCACCAGGCAATTTCGGGAAGCCTGAAGCGAAGTCCATCATCACGTGCTCCCACTTCCACTCTGCGATCGGCAATGGCTGAAGTAAACCTGATGGTCACTGATGCTCTGCCTTTACTTGCTGACAAGTAAGGCACCTCGAAACAAACACCGCCACGTCCTTTTTCATTCCTGGCAAACAAAACTGTCGTCGGAGATCATGATACATTTTCGTGCCTCCCGGATGAACTGCTAAAGGAGAATGATGAAACTCGTGCAAAATACCTCCTCGGCAAGAATCAGGAACAAACAACTGCCCAAGATAGCGCAAACTGGTATCCGAATGAATCATCCAACCCTGTTATGCGTTACCGCTATGGAATTTTGCACACAACTCTGTCGCCTCTGAATCGTCAGCCTGAACCTCAATTACCCAACGAGAAAGCTCCGAATGAATAGAGAGATTGCATAGAGTAGTCTGCTCTCTGGTCTCCTCTGCGTATAGGACAAATGGACCCAAATCTTCCATCGATCTCCAATCAAGAACCGCTAAGCTATCCAAGAGAGACGATTTCCTACTCAAAGTGTCCGCAACAACATTTGCCTTACCGGGATGGTAATGCAACTCGAAATCGTAATCTTCTATATGTTCCATCCAATGCCTCTACCGCAAATTAAGCTCCTTATGCGTAAAGAAGTACTTCAAACTTTTGTGATCGGAGAACATCTCAAATTTTTTGCCGTATAAATAATTCCGCCACTTCTTCAATGAAAAAACAATCGCCGCTAACTCCAAATCATGAGTCGAATAGTTGCTCTCGTGAATCTTCAGTTGCCGTGAACCATAAGCCACAACCTTTCCTCCTTGCATCAAGACGCAACCCAAACCATCGTGTGAAGCATCACAATAAACCGAATAACTAACTCCTCGCTCGGGAACAATAACGATAGGCGCTGAAGTGAGCCGTCGCTTCAACTCTTCAAAAGCCAACTCGCAATTTTCATCCCAAGATAATGGAACACTCTTCCGGGTCAAACGAGTCATAGGTCCTGCCAACCGAGAGAAATCTAGAATGAATCACCGGTAATAACCCGCAAGACCAAGGAAACTACGAACATCAAAAATGCTTTGGGGACGGGGCCACGAAGAAATCGCGGCAATCTTACTTGGATCTATCGAAACTCCACCTTGCGACACGACATGCCCAAGAAACTTCACCTCCGGCAACCAAAACTCACATTTGCTCAATTTGGCGTACAAGTGGTGTTTCCGCAACAACTCCAACACAACTCGGAGGTGAACCTGATGCTCCTCTTCTGAAGCCGAATAAATAAGAAGATCTTCGATGAAAACTACCTCAAACTGATCAAGATGGATACAAAAGATGCGGTTCATGAGATCCATGAATGTAACTGGAGCGTTTGTCAAGCCGAATGGCATGACCACGAACTCATAATGGCCATAGCGAGTACGAAACGCGGTCTTCGGAATGTCTTACGTCCGCACCAATAACTAATGATAGCCGAAACGCAAATCAATCTTGGAGAAGCAAGTGGAACCACGTAACTGATCAAACAAATCGTCTATCCTAGGCATAGGATACTTATTCTTCACAGTGACTCGATTTAGTTTCCGGTAATCAATGCACAATAGTAAAGAACCATCTTTCTTCTTTGCGAACAACGTTGGCGCACCCCAAGGTGAAGAACTAGGCCGAATAAATCCTAACTCATATAACTCCTACAACAAGGACTTCAACTCCCGTAACTCTGCCGGCGCGAATCTATAAGTCGGTACTGAAATCGGAGATGTACTGGGTAACAAATCGATGGAAAACTCCACCTCTCGCCTAGGTGGTAAACCGGGCAACTCTGTCGAAAATACGTCTGGGAACTCACAAACAACTCGGGGCAACTCCCCACGCAAAGAAGAATCGTCGTCAAGACTGAGACTGGCCAACATACAACTAATTGACTCGCGATCCCTCGGATCATGGAAGGAATAATCGATGGACTCTTTCCAGTCGCCATACACATAGAAATAAAGTCCTCCTGGAGAGAACAATTGCACTCGGCGTCAATGACAATCAATGTGGGCATGGAAGGTAGACAACCAATCTATCCCTAGAATCAGATCGAATCCAGACATTTCTAGGACAATGAAATCGAAAGTAAACTAGTGGTCCTCAAGAGTCAACTCACAGTCTCTGCATACACGATCTAAACGAACACGGCCTCCAACCGGAGTGTCAACGAACATAGGAGCGCCTAGAATATCCAAGTCCAATTCTAATGCACGGACAAAAGATGCTGCTAGGAATGAATGCGATGTACACGAATCGAACAATACACTGGCCCAAGAATTATAAACAAGAAACATATCCCGCACGACTGAGGATTCTAGCTGCTGATGGTACACAGATGATGTAGGAGTGGTCGGAATTGCAAAAACTCTACCCTGAGTCGTCGGACCCTGATGGTGCCCTCCTCGATGCTGAGACTGCTGTGTAGGTCTGGTATGAATCTGAACCCCTCCAGTGCGAGAAGCATGGACAGAGCCAGAAGGTCACGATTGGTGTGGACGCTGATGTCCACTCCTCTGCTGCTGTTGCTGCTGTGGTCTCGCATCACCACGACCGTTGCCCCTCCCTGGACAATCTCTAACCACATGGCCCCACTGACCGCAATCGAAACATACAGGTGCCCTGCACTCAGTGCGTATATGGCCTGGCTGATGACATCGATGACAAGTAATTGGGCCTCGGACTGACCCCGAACTAGCCTGAGATGTCTGGTCCTGAGAAAAGCGAGACTGATCCCGCAACCGCTTCCTCCCGAAGCTTCCCGAAAAAGAAGAATTGGAATTGGAACCCTGTCGGTGCGGCTGCCACACCTTCGCCCTCGAGGCAAGGTCTCTCTGCTGATAATCTCCCTTGGGCTCAACTGCCCTGGCACAATCCACAAGATTGGGAAAGACTCGAATCCGGTGACCCATCACCATCCGTTGAATAGAAGGATGAAGGCCCTTCTCAAATCTCTTACACTTTCGCTCCTCAGAGCTAACTAGATTTGTTGCGAATCGAGACAAGGCCTGGAATCTCAAAGTATACTGGGACACAGACATGGTCCCTTGCTCTAAGTGCTCAAACTGCTCTCTAAGCTAATCTCGGTAGCTCTCCGGAAAATACTGGTTCTCGAAAACCTCCAAGAAGTCTACCCACGTCATAGTACTAATAGGGTCCAAGATAGCTTGTGGATCGGCATCTCCACCGGCTAGAAGACTAGCGCATCTCATCTCCACAATAGAACTCCACCATAGAATGGCCTCTCCTGAAAGCTGATAAGTCGCAAAGGTAATACGCAACTTATTCTCCCCAATGCCCAATGTTTCGAATACCCTCCGAATCTCTACTAGCCAATGGTCAGCCTCAAGCGGCTCACCTTCCATACTGAACTTGGGAGGGTTCATCCTCCTGAATTCTCGCAAAGCATCCAGAGTGTGGTCATCCGCATTACCCCTAGGAGCGGCAAATCCCTGACTAGCTTCGACCATAGCGGCCGCAAGCTCTCGAGCGAACTGGCTAGGAGCGACAAGTCCCTCAGGAGCAGGAACCGGGATGACGGGATGTGCAACATCTTCCACACCTGCTCGATGATCGTCTACTTCCTCGCTATGGGCCTCCTCAGCATTGTTCCTACGGCCTCTTCCCAAAGCGATGTTACGACGTGGAGGCATTTTACAAAAGATCATGGAAACAATAATAAGAGAGCACAAGACAAGGCTCAAGTGAACCGTTCAATCAGCTATGTAAAGTCTCAATCGAGAAGAAGCGAACTCAATCATATCAAGAAGAGGGTTCTCATAGTCAAAGGAACCAACAAATAGGGTTATGACCCACAAACGGAATAGTATCTGAACATTACTCCCTAGCCAAGGTTGCTTCCCATTTGGGCTCAACACTTTAAGTCATGTGTCATAGTGTCCGAGAATCCTTAGCCAAGGTTGCTTTCTTTAATATTGATGCCCGAGAATCCCTAGCCAAGGTTTCTTCTCATTTGGGGGCTCAATAATTTGTTTTATGTATCGTAGACGTAGTCAAACATGTATAGGCATAGCAACTTACGACATAACCAATGTGTATCCATCTTTCATTGAATTTGAAGTGAGGGGTAACATTTTGCAACATGACCAATATGCGACAAAATTCTATAAAGTGTAACACACACCGTGAAACCATCTGTTAAGCCTTATATAAGTCCAATTGCCTGTATTCAAGCTAAATTTAACCAAAGGACAACTAATTAATCAAAAGCCCTAATTTATAAAATAGGGTCATGCATGGATTTGGGGCTTTCCATACAATTGATCTTAACATTTAATTGACTAGTGTACAATGCGTAATAAACCATAGCAACTCTATTGAAACCACCAATTTCATAGTTAATCCACAAACCCTAGGTCTAAGCATGCTTTACAATCCATACACGAAATTTGTCAAAGTTTACTCTAAATATTATGTGTAGAGTGTAGAGTATAACCAGGAACATAATGAACAATAGAGAAATCCTACCTTAGTGAAGACTTACAAACCCTTGAATTTCAAATGTTGGAGGAATGGTGAAATAGTGGTGCCTCCCTAGTAGATCCGGAGCCGTAGAACGCGATTTCTCCACGAGGTTTCTTGATTTGAGCTCGTTTGTGCCTTGGATTTCAAGCTCCAAGTTTGAGTATCAATGGAGGAAGAGAGAGATGGAGAGAATAGGGTTTCAGAGATAGAGAAGAAGGCTGAAATGGCTAAGTTCGGGCTCCCAAACATATATATAGCCCTTAAGATGAAAAGACAAAAGCGCCCTTAATGAGGTCTGCGAGACAATCTCTGCACCGGTGCACAACGAAGCTGTACCGGTGCAAACCCCCTCTGCACCGGTGCAAACCTTAGTTGCACCGATGAAAATTCTCTAAAAACTGAGCAGAAGGTTTACACAATGATCTGTACCGGTGCATGCCAACTTTGCACTGGTGCAACTGCTCCACCAAAACGAGCAGTAGCCTCTGACCCTTATCTGCACTGGTGCACATCTCAACTGCACCGGTGCACCTGCTTCAAAACTGAACAGTGGCACCAAAAATCTCCCTGCACTGGTGCACACTTACTCTGCACTGGTGCAACTGCACCAAAACCTGAAAAATAAAAGGTACAAGGGTCCCGAACCACCCCGAAACGTCCCTAACTCAAATCAAACAACGCGCTAACATTTTTAGGCATCCCAGGACCGTATTCTCAAGACGGAAATAAGTTCGATAAGGAATTTAATGTTTAAAAATCAATCTAAGATACGATTTTAAATCCAGAATAATAATATAGAAATCCGAGTCATTACAAGAGTCAACTCAAATTAGACATAAGACCTCGAATTGACCAAAAGCCCTAAATTGTAAAAGTTAGGGTTTACACCAAATTGGGGGTTTTCAATATAAAGTTCCAATTATGAAATTGAACCTAGACATATGTAAACATATCCCTAGAGGCTACAAACCCACCGCCAATTTCATGATTAAACCCTTTAACCCATTCTAATTTTACCAACTCATGAGACATGCGAAATTTACCCAATTGCATGCATTTAGGAGGGAGAAGAAAGAAAGCACAATCAAAGACAATACTATAGATAAACATATCTTACCTCAATAAAGCTTTCCAAAAACCCTAGAAATTCGAACTCCGGTGGATGGCTTCAGTATGTGACTTGCCGAAGAGCTCTCGTTGCGAGGAACAACGTTTCTTCTTGCAATTTCTTCACTTGATGCTTGGAATCCCTTTGAAAGTTAGAGAGAGGGACGGGTTTGAGGATGGAGGTAGAGAGAGAAATGAGGGTGGCTAGGGTTTGTAGAAATGAGGGAGATGAAGCCAAGTTCAAACTACTTCGGCCTTTGTTGATCCTAAGTTTTGATGGTGCATTATTTACACAAATATAGTATTTATAAAATGATTTTCTAATTCCTTGAATTATGATTTAAATGTTTAAATACTTATTTAAATCAAGGAATTTGTTTTAAAGCTTCAATTCCATATCATTCTTGTATTATAAGTCCAAGAGGTTGTTCATCATAGTTCAAATCTCTCTAAATCCTCTTTGGACTATTTAGGAAACTATTTGAAGTTTCTTAGAAATATAATCAATGGTTAAATCTTTATTGGTTTAAGGAACTTAATGAAAATTAGTTAGAGGCTAAGGAATAATGTTTTAAATGTTTGAATATCTTTATAAACATTCCTTTGACCCTTGCATGCTCATAGAATATTCGATTCTCTATTTTAAACTTAAAATGGTTTTAGAAAATTCTTGGATATATTTTTTTCATATAAAATATAGAGAATTGAATTATTTTTCCAAGGGATCAAGCCTCATTTAATTTGGAGTTATTTTGGCCCTACTTAAGTCCATTTAAGTTTTTCCCTCAAAATTCCAATTTTACATTAACCGGTACCATAACTGGTACACCGGGCGGTATGCCGGCCGGCATACCCTGTACCGAATTTGGCGATTTTTGGACTGTAGGTTTGCCTTTACAAATTGGTCGAAAAATGCACTAAACGGCATACCGGCTGCCTACCGGTCCCATACCGGCCTTTGTAAAAATCCATTTTTTCAATTTAAAAGTTCATTTTAATTACAACAATGCCACCAAATGGTCATACACGGCTAGTTTTTGGTTGGAGCCTATAAATTGGACCCATGGGGTCCTAGAAACTAGTTGAGACCATGCCCAAGCTTTGTTACTATCTAAGTCTCATTCTTTCTCTCTAATTCTCTCTAAAACTTTCTATCTCTCAACTTCTACTTGTAAACTACATTTTTAGAAGAGAGTTTTATTCTTTACACTTGCTTTATATTAGATAGAGCTCACATTCAAGTTGTATATCATTTGTGAGCATTTGTGTCTTTCAATTTTACCTTGAGGAAGGGGTTGTCTTCCTCATATCTATATTGCACTTGGAGCTTACTTTGGAAGTCAAGACTTGAAGATTCAAGCTTGCAACAAGTTATTGAAGATCAAAAAGTTGGAGTCAAGTTCAAGCCTTGGAGGAGACTTGAAGCTTGCATTGAAGGTGAGAGTCGCCTTGAGGAAGTAGCTCATCAAAAAAGGTCCAAGCCGCCTTGATAAGTGCTTAGCGAAGGAGGGAGCCTCCATTGAAGTAGCTCATCAAAGAAGGTGGGAGCCGCCTTGGGAAGAAGCTCATCAAAAAGGTTTAAGAAGCCTTGGGAAATTGCTCAATACTTGTAAGGGTTTGACAACTACCCGAAAGTTATAAAGGTAAATTAGTAGAACTCTTACTTATTGGTAAGAGAAGTGGATGTAAAGTTAGGGACTTGGACAATCCCTAACCGAACCACTATAAAACCATTGTGTCATTTGCCTTTACCTCTTTACTTTTATTTGCCCTTACATTTGAGCAAACATTACATTTTCACTCTACTATTCATAGTGCTTGGAATTCAAAGATCCAAGTCTCTTTATTAATCTAGTTATTAGAACCATTTGAAAACCAGAAACCTCGACCTCTTGGGACTAGTCCCCCAAGAACCTGAGGTGTAACGAAAGGGATTCACTTGGTGCTTTAATTAAATTGATATTTGAACTTGTGATATTCATCACACTTTTAATAGTTAAGTCTTCCGCACTAATTTGCCTAAAATTGTCTTAACTTGGAAAGAAATTTTTATTTGGGCATTTTAGTTAATAAACCAATTCACCCCCCTCTTGGTTGTCTATTGTATCGAGTACATAGGGACCAACAGCCTTAAATACTCCCCCCATGCGAATTACCAAGATTGCCCTTAATGAAAATTGTCTAGACGAAATTTACTCTTGGCGACCGGTCGACAGCGGCAATCTCGACCGGTCGAGGCTGTATAAAACACCTCACTAGAAAAGCGTGACTGGTCGGCAGCATTAAGGTGGACCGGTCGCGGGCTGGTACATGTGCCGACTGTAATCTCACGACCGGTTGACGACGGTACAGGATACCGGTCGACACTGAACAGTTCTAAAAACTTGAAAATGGCTATCTTCTTCGTCCGACCTCCGATTGAGGCAATTCAAGTCGCGTTGGATTCATAACGAAATTCCCTATCATATCCTAAGGTCAACGACCTCACAGATTTTAAATTTGAACATGGGGTCTAAAATCAAACAAAATTGATATGTCGATTTAAATTTCGAATAGAATTCTGGAAATATAAATTGAAATTACGAGTCGTTACAAATAAAGTGTCAAAACTTTCTTGGAAATTGTTAAGAAAAGAAGACTTTACCTTGTTTGAATCTTTTGCCATTAGGCAAAGATTGGCAACTTCCTTTTCTTCTTCCGATTCAGTTTCGAAGTCAGTATTGTCCCATCCATCAAACATGACACGTTTGTGGGTTTTTTTGAAAGAAGGATTGGCCAAGGGACAATGGGTTTCGATGTGCCTGGGTTGGTTACACTCAAAGCAAATGATGGGGTTCTTTGAAGTAGATTCCTTTCTATCTTTGGCTTTGTACTTCCACTTGTTCTTTTTGTATTTGAGATAGTTTTTGAATTTCTGGGTGATCAAAGCAATTTTCTCATCTTCATCGGAAGATTCATTAGCTTGATTTTAATTGTTGGATGATTTGAGAGCTATATCCCATTTGAATTTAACGGGTTCGGTTTGGAGGTTCAAGTGCATTTCTTCCATCACTAGAATGCCCATAAGGTCATCTAATGTGCATGTAGAAAAGCTCATTATTTGTAAGATGATTGAGGTTTTGGTTTTCCAAACCTTAGTCATAAAACCTTAGTCATTTCTTCCATCAAAGATCAAGGACCGAACCACATTCTTCTGCCCGTTATTGCCGTAGTTGAAGGGGGAGTCAGGTTCCCCTTTCATCCTATGCTGACTCGCTTCTTCGGCAAGCTGCACCTCACGCCATTCCAAGTGATGGTGAATGTGTTTAGAATCTTGATGGGAGTGGCTAGGCTGAACGAGACCCTCCCGATGTCGGACCGACTCTGCTCCGGGGACATCTTCGGTTGTTATTTTGTAGGCTTCAACAAGAAGTCTAGGAAATACTACCTGGGCAGGAGATCTGGCCAGTCCGGCTTGATTGCCGACTTACCGAACTCCGACAAATACGCCGAGGATGTGATGATCATCTCCGGCAATTTTTTCATCCCGCTCAACCATGGTATAGACCATGTGTTTACCGTACCGTTCCGAGAGGGTGTCCCTGGTAAGATTTGTCACTTCGGCTGAAGTTGCTTCTTTTAGTCTGATTTTCTGACTCTCTTTTTCTTCCATGCAGATCTTGGGATCCTCAGCGGTCTGAAGGCTGAGGACGACACCGACAAAGTTAAGAAGTTTTCTGAGCTTCCCGAGGCACGGCACTAAGCACTGACGTTGTTGGAGTACACTCCAATATATACCCACACTCTACGACCCCGGCTGACCCCAGCCGAGCCTTCTACAAGGCGCTCAGCTGAGCCTTCACCCGAGCAACCGACAGAGAAAGATATGGGGCCGAAGAAAGTTATAGACCTTGAGGAGGAGTTCCTGGACGGGGAGACTGAGGGCATTGATGTTGAGCCCTTGGTGACAGTTTTGAAGGAGCCGCCAGCTGGACTTCGAGCAGATGATATTCTGGTCAGGCTAAGAAGGACTCGGCAGCAGAAGAGGGCCCGTCCGTCTGAGGACGCGCCGGCTACCGAGCACTCTGCAGCTGCCGCAGAAAAGGCTATCATCCCTGACCCAGCGACCGACGAGGCAGCGAGGTCTTCTCAGAGGGAGATGCATTTGTGGGAGCCGAAGCTCTCTTTTGAGGGTGTTGCTGTTGAAGTGGGTGACGCGCTTGCGGACCGCCCCGGTGTGGCGATGGAATTACTTCAGGCCTTCACCCTGCCAAAGGAGATGAAGGATCTTCCAAAAGGCCCCCGGACCTGCTTCCGGAGGATGATGTACTATGGCGTCAAGGTAAGCACTTGACTTTTTTCATTTGGTCTTTTGCTTTGATGTAGTTTCAATAACTTGATTCTTTGCAGATGATGGATGCCGGCGCAGGAGTAGACCGGCGCATTCTTGATGTCCAGGATGCTCGCCAGGCGGCGGAGAAGGAGGTCGAGGAGGGCCAGAAGAAGGTAGCCGAGGCAGAGAGCTCTATGGTCGAGCTTAAAAATAAGGCCACGGCTCTGGAGATGACGGTCCAGATCAACGTGGCCGAGCTGAACGCCAGAGCTTCTCGGATCGCCGATCTTGAAGCTGAGAATCTCCGCCTGAAGTACGAGCTGGAGGCTGAGAAGAGTAAGGCAACTGCTGAGGCCGACGCGGAGTACACTCGTGGCTTTGATGAGGCCGCGAACCAGTGCCGTGATCAATTGGGTCGGCTCAAGGAGAGGCTCTTTCAGAAGAATTGGGTCTGCGTTAAAGTCTCCTTGGGGGCCCCCAAAAAATATATAACAAAATAAAACAGTCCCCAAAATAAAAATTTTATTCACAAAATAACAAGCCATGAAAATTAAAAGCAATCCAATCTCCAAATTAAAATCATGTCCTAAAAATATAATAGTCCATATTAGTTTCAAGAATAAAATAGTCTGAATTGAAATGATCCCCAAGATATAGTCCTCAAATTATAACAATTTTGATTAAAATAGTCTGCAGTTTATATATTGTTTTACAAAATCAACACCAAATCAAAAAACCAAAAAAATATGGGTAGTGATTCTGCCACAACAAGTAGTGATTCTGCCACAAATTTTTATAAACAAATTACTATTGTGTTCTTGTGAATAAAAATGGTACACTTGATTATAGGGGCAAAATAGTAATTTGCCTATATAAATTTGTGGCAGAATCAATACTTGTTGTGGCAGAATCACTCCCCAAAAATATACTCCAATCCAAAACCAAACTAAACATGTATGGAACTGACTGAAAACCAAACCAAACATTGTGTTTTTTTCGTCGTTTTGGTTTCTTCGATTTTGCTACACCTAGCGTACATGCCATTAGAGCTCTTGGTATGGGAATTATGGTATAGAATGGGAATTAAGATATGGAGTGGACTTTATTCTTCATTTCACTTTTACTCAATTCATCAAACATATGATATCAAAAGTAAGCATTATCCATGCCACATATACACGTGTCACATCTATTCTAATATATAAAGGGGGCGCATATTTGGTGTTTATGTGATCCTGTCAAATTTTTTTTTCAAAATTACCCTCTAATTTCCACATTCCAAAATTACAATCTAATTTTCACTTGCACACCCACATTGTGGGTGGTGCAACCGCTAGTATACATTGTTGCGAATGTAATTGGGGATGGAGTCCACATAACCCGGTTGGTGAAGAACAGAAGTG
>NMUG010004999.1:0-13440 GCA_002855965.1 Monotropa hypopitys | reverse complement strand
CCAGGGCGTGACACTCAGGAAGAGCCACCACAATATTGTCGGGAGCATAATTGGTATTGACCTTGGAGGAATGTTTGCAAGACATTGTCCAAGGTAATTTCACGGATACTTTGGAGAAATACTTACAAGGTATCCTCCAAAGTAGTCGTGGTTAGTGGTTCGCACGAATATGGCTCCACTTGGGACCATTGTTCTGAGTATTGATTAGTAGGCTCCGAATAATAGAAATGTTATGGAGACATTGCATCGTGGTATGAATATGAGAGGGGTGATGGTTAATGGTAAGACTCGCATTCCCGATAGAAGTTAGAGTGGTCATGCCACTCGTGACTACGAGGCTCGGGGAATGGAGGGTAGGTCTCCCAACGTTGTTGATCTATGGTTTCCCAAGGCTTACCGGAAACCATAATCAACAATGCCTATATCTTATATATATATAAACAATAAGAAACAAAATAAAAGTGAATATATACGGCGGGGCAAAAGAAAATTTTCAAAACTAGCATAAACTTAACTCACTACAAACCCCCGGCAACGGCACCAAAATGTTGGAAGGACTTTACCAGTCGTTGATTAGCGGAAAAGCCTAGCCAAGCATTAATAATTTATAAACAAATAAATAAACACTCTAGAAGTAAAGTGGATAAGTCCGAGGTCGGTCCACAGAGAAATGATGGAGTTGAAGATAATTGCTCGGTATAGAAGTTTGGTTTTGCGGGAAGAGGCAGTAGGACGCTAGCCTTTGTTTTTGAATATAAAACTTAATAAAACTAAAGCATAAAAAAAAATAAGAAAATTATTTAAACTAAGCAGAATGACAATGAGAATTCTAACACCTAACCTAGGCCAACGAAAGACTACTCTAATTGCCACGACGACACGAAGGAGGGATCACGACATAGGACCTCCCACGGAATGTTTGACTATCAAGCACAAGTCACGGGTCAATATATGGTAAAGGGATTAGAATTTAGTTTTCTAGACCGACTTACACTCATCGGTCGACATGTTACAAGCATGGGCCATGCCGTCTTTTGTCGACGACCCGTCAAATAGGTCGACCACCCTTGGTTGGACCCGAGGTGAGAACTACATTCTCCTAACCCCTAAGCTACATCAAGACAACAATTCTATAATAGTTGGGTGGTTACGAGGTGAATTCATTCACTTAGGCATTTTATCGAACACATAGCGGGACATCACACCAAGCATGCGTTATGCCATTTTATGTCAACGGTGCATCAAAGTGATTAACACCGCTTGGCTAAGACCCTAGGTAGTGAATTCCTACACCCTGGGCCACACTAATTAAGCTCTGACTTGGAGCATTCCTACGTAAGCCAAGGCTTGGGGTGCTAGTCACCCCAAGGCCAATCCTAAGAGGCTACCCCTCCATTAAAGCTAAAACAAGCACAAAACACAAGGAAACACAAACATGAAAATGAAATACAAATTTTATTTAACTTAACCCTAGCAATAGATTACATAGAGAGAGAGAGAGAGATGAGATAATGCCTTACGTTGTCAATGCTTGGCAAAACCCAAAAGCTCCATGGATGACCTCCAAATGATAGAGAGAAGGTGAGAAAGAAAGAGGAGGAGGAGAGGGAGGCTCTCCCCTCAAATCTAATCCTAAAGTAATGAAAACATACTTCTGACGAAATATACATGAGTATATATACCCCCGATACAAATAAATTACAAAAATATCATTAATGAGGGCATTCTGCCGCGTTTTACATAGGAGGGACTAGTCCCCTTCGGTATGGGGGACCGGTACCCGACTCTTTGAAAACCTTCTACTCAGCTTTGTCTTGCTTTCCTTCTTGTATTACTGGGAATAGAGCTCCCAACTTCTGGAAATTGGAGGCCAACCTCCCCTCTTCTCCCGCATGCTCTTCCAGAAGAGGGGAGGAATTTTGCAGGAATAGGGGAAAGGGATCGGTCCCCGACGATACGAGGGACCGGTACTCGGGCCATTTTTTGACCTTCTGCTCAGAATTTGCGGGAGTTGGCATTTGGCTTGGTTCTCCTCTTCCGGAAATTGGAAGCCAAATTACGGGAATTTGCACTTTGGTGCTCCTTTGATGCTCTTGACTCCTTATATGGCTTGGGTTGGTATCGGGAACTTCGAGACTCATCCGGGGATTGATAAATAACCTGAAAAACATAAAACTGCTAGAAAATAGAAAAAACATTAATATAAACTTAAATGTAAACAATATACAAATAATTAGAATAAAAAGGAAATAAATAGGCACACAAAACTACAAAATAGCATGCCGATCAATTATCTGCATAACTTTTATGTCGGCTCTGTGCTACTTTTAATCTTTTTCGGATAAACTTAACCCCATCAGTTGTTTTTGAACCAACTCTAGACCCAATAACTATCGTTCATCTACGTCACTCCAACAAATAGGAGATCTACATCTTCGTCCATATAATGCTTCGTAAGATTCCATACCAATACTGCTATGAAAGCTATTATTGTATACAAATTCCATCAATAACAAATAACTATTCCAACCCCCAACAAAGTCAAGTACACATGCCTGAAGCATATCATACAACACCTGAATAGTACACACTAACTATCCATCTGTCTGTGGATAGAATGTCGTGCCGAATTTTAATGTTGTTTCCAAAGCCTATTGTAGACTCACCCAAAAACTCAACGTGAACTTCAGATCCCGATCACTCACAATAGATACCGATGTCACAATAGATACCGATGTGCCATGCAATCGAATAATCTGATCAACATAAATCTTCATATACTTGTCTACACTATAAGTGGTCTTTACCGCTAAGAAATGAGATGATTTCGTCAAACGATCTACAATCACCCAAATGGAATCAAATCCTGATTTAAAATGTAGAAATCCTACAATGAAGTCCATTGTCACGTGTTCCCACTTTCATTCTAGTATCGAAAAATTCTGTAGCAATCCTATCAGCCTTTGATGTTCGGTCTTGACCTATTGACAAGTTACACACTTGGCCACGAATTCGACTACTTCCCTTTTCATACCTTTCCATCAAAAAAATTTATGTAGATTTCGATAAAGTTTGTTGTTACCCGGATGCATCGCATAGGAATATCCATGTGCTTCAGCCAGAATTTCCTGTTTCAAGTTATCATCTTTTGGAACACACAATCTATTTCCAAACATTAATATACCATCTTCGTGGATTTTGAATTTCGTAGCTTTACCGTTAACAACATGTTTCCTTAATGCTAACAATGATACATCAGTACATTGCCCATCTCAAATTCGGTAAATATATATAGGTTGAACACAAAATCGAGCCAACAAGGCATTAAAGTCATTTATCAACAAAAAAATCTCCAATTTATGCAAAACATAAATATTTTGAACTTTAGCACATCATAAACAAGATAAACTACCCACTCCTTTCTGACTCAATGCATCGGCCCATATATTAGCCTTTCTTTGGATGGTAATAGATAGTGTAGTAATAATCTATTATCAACTCAATCCATCTATGTTGCCTCAAATTCAGTTTTTTGTGTAAATAGATATTTAAGACTCTGGTGGTTGGTATAAATCTCATAAGTTACTGTGTATAGATAATGACGCCATAACTTTAAGGCAAAGACTATTGCAAACAATTCTAGATCATGTGTCAGATAGTTCAAGTCATGCGGCTTTAATTGTCTCAATGCATAGGAAATAACATTTCCAAGTTGCATAAGTACACACCCCAATCCCTGTAATGATGCATCACTATAGATTACTAGGTCGTCAATATGCTCTAGAAGGGATAAAATAGTTGTTGTCACTAACATTTCTGTCAATGTTACAAAACTTATCTCGCATTCATTGGACCACTCAAACTTTACCCGCTTACGGATTAACCTGACCATTGACAATGCTATCGTAGAAAATCCTTGAATGATTCTATGATAATACCTATCTAACCCCAAAAACTATGAATCTCAAATACACTAGTCGACCTCTCCCAGTTAACCACTGCCTTAACTTTTTTCGGGTTAACACTAATCCCTTACCATGATATAACATGCCCCCAGAAAAACAATACTATCGATCCAAAATTCACATTTATTGAATTTTCTATATAATTGGTTCTCCCATAATGTTTGCAAAATAAGTCAGAGTTCTCCTATGGACTTTGAATATACCAAAATACCATCTACAAAGACTATCACAAATATATCCAGATACGTTTGAAAGACATGATTCATCAAGTCCATAAATACAACGGTGCATTGGTCAACCTAAACGATAAAACTAGAAATTCATAATGCTCGTACCCAATCCTGAACACAGTTTTAGACACATCACTATTCATTATTGTAAGGTGGTAATGCCCAGAACTCAAATCAATTTTGGAAAACATAGATGTCCTATTCAATTGGTCAACCAAATCATAAATCATATGAAGAGGATATTTGTTTCATACCATCACTTTGTTCAATTGTCTGTAATATATGCACATTCACATTGTACAGTCTTTCTTTATTACAAATAATACTGGCATACCCCAGGAAGAAATTCTCGATCGGATAAACCATTTATCTAGAAGATCTTTTAACTAAATTTTTTATTCTAACAGTTCTGCTGGAGCCATTCGATACAGTGGAAATCAATATTTGGCTTGTCCCTTATTGGGGGCCAAACCAAAGAGAGGACAGAGCCACGACCTCCTCCAGGAGAACAAGAGCACAGGTCAGAGGTAGTGGGGACGAGCAAAATAGGACTGACGAAAGGGTCTTCTGGGCTCACTTCAGTAACGAAGGCTCATAGTCCAAGGACATCTTCCTACCGACGATACTTCAGTGCCAAAGGGTGCTCCTTTGTCCAGACAGGACAACAACCTCATCTATAGGGAAGATTCCCTTGGGAGACAGCATCCCGGATTCTGCGTGCATGGCAGACACGCGTCTGACACAGAGATCAACTTTTCCTTGATTCCCACAACACGTCAGACCACCTTTTCAGCTTTTTTGCCACCCAAGGTAGTCAGGCGGCACTGCCTGACATTGTCGGAAACCGACCAGTCGGCCATCCACTCAGACGCACAGAGGGATAGGTGCACTGCCCAATGGCGTAGGCTGGAGACTCACTCACGCCGAAGTGCATGCTTCACACTCGTAAATGGTCCTATATATATAGGAGAGCATTCAATGCTTGAGGTACACCTTCTCCTAGATCCAAAACTCTATCAGTTTGCTTTCTCTCTCTAAACTCTTGCTAACTTAGCCATTGGAGGGTTCACCGACGATATCTGCCGGTAGCCTAATGTTTTCTCTTTTGCAGCTCATCTCATCTCCACCTTTAGTAGTTTGGATCCACCGTAAGAAAGGCTTACCCCAACAATTGGCGACTCCGCTAGGGACCCTTTCTCAAACTCTCCAAACTCTCATACTTTTCTGTTCTAGCTTGAAGATGGCCTCAAAGAATCAGAACTCAAGGGAAAACATGTTCGACGGCCGAAGGGCCAAAGGAAAGGAGATTGCGAGGGGGAAGATTCTGTTGTCCGCACTCTCGACCGAACTGCTGCCGAGGATGTCAGCTACCACACCGAGCCATGCCCTGATCCTTTATCCAAGCTCACCATGAAGCAGTACATGCACAGGCTAGAGAATGACCTGGGAAGGAGGGACAACCAGATCGATGCCGTCATGCGCGAGATGGTCCTCCTAAGGGAAGCTATCGGAAAGAAGAAGGCAGTCCCTGTCCACAGTCATGCCGAAGAAGATGAGTTGGAGCACCAGACTCCCTCCCAGAGCAGAAGCAGGTCCGAGCAAGAGAGACCTTCTGTTCTCAACAGCCTGGGAAGAAGAGAGAACTCGGTCCCTGCCCGGCGGGGGGCACACGAGGATCGTCGTGTTAGACGACGCATCTCACCTCCCCGGCATAGGGACAAGCATTCGACCGAGAGTCATCAGCCAGTTGTCTCTGACCGCCTCGGCCCCAATGCAGTGATCCTAGTTGACAGACCCCACCCAAGGGCTGGACAGGATTTATCACCAGTAAGGAGCCAAAGATGTAGTGACCGTGGAGACAATCAGGTGCTTTACTCAGAGCATATACCCACATTGTGCATTTCAGGCAGATGATGTCCCTATACTCAGGAGAGGATGCCCTAATGTGCAAGCATTTTCCCTCTAGTCTAGGAGAGGTTGGATTGCTTTGGTTTGACCGACTGCTAGTAGGGTCCATCTCCTCCTGGAAAGAGCTTTCAACGGCCTTCCTGGCTCGGTTCGTCACCAGCTCCAGGGTGAATAAAGAGGTTGATTTCCTCCTCGGCCTTCGGCGAGCGAGGTCAAAATCTCTGCGCCAATACGCAGCTCGATATTGGAACCTCTACAACGAGATTGAAGACTGTGATCAAAAAATCGTAGTGACATTATTCAAGCTCGGTCTAGATCACTCCAACCGAGAGTTTGAGAATTTGATGTTGTTTCCTCCGGCCACAATGAATGAGCTCATGGCCCGAATTGAGCTCCATGCAAAACTCGAGTAGGCTAATGAGGAGAGAAGTAAAGCCGAGCAACGCTCCGACCAGAGCCCATCCAACAACAGTTCGGTCAGAAAGAAAGAGACAAACACCATACAGATGAGGAAGCCTCGGACATACAAGCCATATGAGTTTGTGGCTCACACCAACGTTTTCAAAGAACCAACCTTCATGCTCCTCCGCAAAATCGAGAAGGATCCCTTCTTCAGGTGGCCTTAGAAATGGTTGGGTGCCCCCAGGAAGGGCAATGATAATTTTAAATGTTCCTACCATAGGGAGAAAGGTCATCTAACCACTAACTGCAGAGCTTACAAGGACTTTCTGCAAGAAATGGTGATAGTATGTCACCTTGGTCCTTACATTGATACAGAGAAGACTGGAACCGAGGCGTCTCGAGTGGAGCCGAACCCAGTGCTATGGACAATCAATGTCATCCACGGCATGGTAGATCAATAGCAAGAGGCCAAGCTTCGGTCAGACCTGGAGCAAATAGCTGGGAAAGAGGTTCTATCGGTCTAGTCTGTCCCAAAGAAGCAGAAGTCTGAGTCCAGGTAAGGACTTAGAAAGGGTTCAACGCCCTCACGAGGATGCCTTGGTCGTTACCTTGCAAATTGGTGAGTGTAATGTCCAAAGGGTCCTCATTGACCTCGGCAGCTCGGGCGACATTATTTACTATTCCCTATTCAAGAAAATGGGGTACAAAGTTGAGGATCTGCAACCGACCGTTGTGCCATTGGTAGGGTTCAATGTGGCTTCTGTCTGGATGATCGACTCGGTCACAACCGAGGTGGAGTATGTGGTGGTCGACGTCCCCTCGTCCTACAACGTGATTCTGGGCCGAACCTGGGTCCACAGCATAAAGGGTGTGGCCTCCACATACCACCAGGTCATCAAATTCATTGGCAGCCGAGGCATGGAGAAGCTTCGGGGAGATCAAATTTATGCCAAGCAGTGCTACATCACTGCTGTCAAAGGCAATGTTATACCAGAGCAGGTGCACTGGGTAGAGGTCCCTGATCAGCCCGTGTTTGAGGACGTCGGTACAAGCACCTCTGAAAAATCAATTAAGGACCTTGTGACCATGCCTCTTAGCGCAGACGACCTGGAATGCTTCTTCCTGGTCGGTTCCTCTCTCACAGAGGCCGAACAATCAGATATGATTGACCTCCTCAAAAGAAACATGGAGGTATTTGCCTGGACATCCTATGAAATGGGAGGGGTGGATTCCAATTTCATCAGCCATCATCTCAACGTTCGGCCGAAATGCAAGCCGATCATTCAGAAAGCCAGTCGCTCTGCAGTTTCTCATGTCGACGCAGTCATTGAAGAGGTAGACCGGCTGACCGAAGCATAGGAAATCATGGAAGTTCATTACCCCACTTGGTTAGCCAACACAGTGGTGGTCAAGAAGAAGACTGGCAAGTGGAGGGTCTGCGTGGGCTACACCAATCTCAATGAGGTCTGCCCTAAGGACAACTTTCGAGTCCCCAGAATTGATCAATTGGTCGATTCAGCGTCCGGGCACCCCAGGATGAGCTTCATGTATGCTTACTGAGGGTATCATCAAATCACCATGTTCGACCCAGACCAAGTGAAAGCAACATTTATTGCCCCTCATGGTCTTTTCTGCTATAGGGTCATGCCCTTCGGCCTCAACAAATGCCGGGGCAACATACCAGAGGATAATCACCAAAATGTTCAGTTCTCAACTGGGGGACACCATGGAGGCCTACATTGATGATATGGTGTTGAAAAGCAAAGTTGAAGCCAACCACCTGACCGACCTGTAGAATATCTTTGACATCTTGAAGAAGCACAAACTTCGGCTCAATGCTTCAAAGTGTGCCTTTGGGGTAAGTTATGAGAAGTTCCTGGGCTAACTTATGACACGCCGAGGCATTGAAGCTGACCCCTCCTAGATCTCAGTCATCCAGAAGTTAGAGGACCCAAGGACCCTCAAAGAAGTTCAGAAGTTGGCAAGGATGGCAGCAGCTTTGAACCGATTCATCAGCCAAGCGTCAGACAAATGCCGACCATTCTATGAAGTCCTAAGGGTAAACAGCCGACGACATTTTCAGTGGATGGATCAATGCAAGGAGGCCCTCGACCACCTCAAAGCCTATCTCTCTTCAGTTCCTCTTCTTGCAAAACCAATGGAGGGGGAAGAGTTGTACCTTTACTTAGCAATATCTCCGTATACCGTCAGCTCAGCATTGGTTCGGCAAGAAGGCACCGAGCAACTCTCGGTCTACTTCTAAAGCAAGTCCATCATTAGTGCAGAAACCAAGTACCTTCTATTGAAAAAACTTGCTTATGCACTGGTCATTTCTACGAGGAAACTTGCACCCTACTTTTAGGCTCACTCCATTACTGTATTGACCGAATACCCTCTTAGGTCACTCTTGAGATACGCCGACTTGTCTCTCTAATTCACTAAGTGGGTCATCGAGATCGCTAACTTCGATGTGAGGTTCCAGCCCAGGATGGCCACAAAAGGCCAAATCCTGGCTAATTTCATAGTCGAATTCTCTCCTCGATGTCTGTTGATTGGCAAGCCAATACCAGAATCAAGGTTGCTAATCTGTTGATTCTTAGAGAATGCCCATATAAATGGCTTCAAGCCAAATCGTTGATTCTCTAGGAGAATACTGAGAGGGGATGAGGGAGGGAAGATGAACAAGCAGTAGCTTGACTCAAACTTTTATTAATAATCAACAACAACCCCTTATATCAGTACACGAGCCTCCTATTTATAGGACGACTATGAAGCACTTAAAGGGGAAAGAAAACCCTAAGTACAAGTATGGTCCACTGACATGATTAGGCCCAAAAAGGAAAGTCAAAACCCTAAACAATCGGATAAGTAAAAGAAATAAGAAAAGAAAAAATACACAATTATTGTGGGACCATAAAAAGAGAAAGGAACACGTTCCAAGTTCACGGAACAAGTTCCCAGGAGCGTTGGCGCTAGGTGGCTTATCCCTTGCTAAGTTGGCTTATTCTTGCCGTGCAAAGGGAGACGAGCTTTGCCGAGATGAGCACTTATAGACTCGCCGACCTGAAGGTTGGTGCTTAGGAACACGATCTCTCTGTCCAGTAGCTAGTCGAAGGTGGTATTCTCATCCAGGAGAGCATAGCCCGGAGAACTGCTAGTTAATTGGATGTCTATCCGCACTGAAGAACTATCGGACAAACGGATGGTTGGCAGTTCGGCTAGAGTGTGCAATGCAGAAACTGGTTATTCAGCTTATAGGATATGTGCACGGCCACGATCAAAGACTAGATGAACCCATACCTTCTTTCTTTCCCAATTATAAGATGCCGAGCAGGGAGATGTCTGACTATGCCGAACTGATACCGTTAGCTCGGCACCAATGTTGTTCCGTTCTCCGTGGAATGGTGCATGGTTCCCATGATCCCTTTCACCCATTTGTGAAGCTCCTTCTTTGAGCTTGGCCTCAGCCATGCATAGGACTGGGTGGAGGGCGTTGTGGGTCATCATAGGCCCTACATCCCAGTGCAGGATAGGGTCTATCTCGTTATAGCTCAGTGCAGCTCCTCTCGCCGATATGTCAACGAAGCGGTCTGTATTATCCTCTCCAGGTTGAGGAAAGTTCGACCTCGAACTTGCATCTCCGTCCTGCTCAAGCCTGGTGACCTCGTAGTCCTGGATGCCTACTCCATGGAGTTGACCCGGAATGAAGTAGTCGGAGGAGTAGAACATGTCCACGTTGGTCACACACATCGTAGTTGGCTCCTTGAAGATTTCCAGTTGTCGGACGAGCTTCCGTGGTGCCGTGCTAAACTCATCATCTCTTCCTAGAAATGGGGGTTGATGACCGAGCTCCCGGATCTCCGAGCTTCCATACTCACCAACCTCAAGGTTAGGCGATGGGGTTGAACTCCCGGATCCTGGATCTCTTGTGCGGTGGACGACTCTTGCAGGTGCATGATCATCCTCTAGTAAGTCGGTATCTGGAGTTAGACCCCATATATTCTCATAAGTCTCTGCTTCCTTTGACCTATTGTAATGCTGGGGGATCAGACACTTAAGGAGCAGGACCGTGTCCGGTTCTGCGGGAGTGACCGGCCCGATTATTGGTTTGAGTCGCTCTGCCCATGGTTTGAGGAGTTGTGCACTCCTAATTGTTGGCTGTTGGCGGCTGAACTCCTCTGCGAGGTCGAGCTTGGCCTCTCCTCCTTCAGATGTGGTTAGCATCTCAGACATTTCATGATTGGGAATTGCACTGGAGAGATCTATCGTGAGATCTAAAAATGATAGGGAGTCGGAGATAGTCTCCTGGCATGTGAAAATCTCCTCTGGATGAAGTTCTTCACCATAGATTGGATTCTGGTCATACCCACTTAAAGGGCTCACTGGATCTTCATGATGATTCCCTTTAATGAAGAGAGGTTCATTCTCATTAAACCTCTGAGTAACTGAGTCATCCTCTTTCAACGGGCATGGACGAGATGTCTGATGTCGCCTCTGTGGTTGTGGCGGAGACTGCAATTGGATCTGGACAGTGGCCATCGTGGCTGCTAAATCCTTCACCATTTTCTCCACTCGATCGAGCTTATCGATCTTGCTGGTTTGCTTTATGGGAGTCATCGTCTTTTCAGATTGACGCTGGACCCCTGTAACTCCATAGGTAGGACTCCTCCTGAATGTCATCTTCTGAAGTTCCGGTAGGATTGAAACGCTGTGTTCTGGTAAAATCAGAACGAGGACTTGAAACGAAGGACTCGAAACGAAGAGCTCTGATACCAACTGATGCAGGTTGGATTTTTACCAACTGTAGCCTTCGTTCATGCAGCGGAATAACAATGAAGCTATAGGACAGATAACTAGAATACCATTGTTGATCACATGAGATGCCGGTGTTCATTCTCTTCTCGATGTCTGTTGATTGGCAAGCCAATACCAGAATCAAGGCTCGCTAATCTATTGATTCTTAGAGAATGCCTAGAGAAACGGCTTCAAGCCAAATCGTTGATTCTCTAAGAGAATACCGGGGAAGATGAACAAGCAGCATCTTGACTCAAACTTGTTTTAATAATCAACAACAATCCCTTACATCAGTATACGAGCCTCCTATTTATAGGACGACTATGAAACAATTAAAGAGGGAAAAAACCCTAAGTATAAGTATAGGCCACCGACAGGATTAGGCCCAAAAAGGAAAAATCAAAACCCTAAACAATCGGATAAGTAAAAAAAATAAGAAAAGACAAAATACACAATTATTGTGGGACCAGAAAAATAGAAAGGAATATGTTCCAAGTTCATAGAACAAGTTTCCAGGAGCGTTGGCACTAGCTGCCTTATCCCTTGCTAAGCTGGCTTATTTTTGTCGCACAAAGGGAGACGGGCTTTGCCAAGCTTAGCACTTCCAGACTCGCCGAACTGAAGGTTGGTGCTTGGGAACACGATCTCTATGTCCAGCAGCTGGTCGAAGGTGGTCTTCTCATCCAGGAGAGCATAGCCCAGAGAACTGCTGGTTAATTGGATGTCTGTCTACGTTGAAGAACTATCGGACAAATGGATGGTTGGCAGTTCGGCTATAGTGTGCATCGCGGGAACTGGTTGTGCGGCTTCTAGGATATGTGCACGGCCACGGTCAAAGACTAGATGAACCCATACCTTCTTTCTTGCCCAATTATAGGATGCCGAGCAGGGAGATGTCTGACTGTACCGAGCTGATACCGATAGCTCGGCACCAATGTTGTTCTATTCTCCGTGGAATGGTGCATGGTTCCCATGATCTCTTGCACCCATTTGTGAAGCTCCTTCTGTGAGCTTGGCCTCAGCCGTGCATAGGACTTGGTGGAGGGGGTTGTTGGTCATCATAGGCCCTACATCCCAGCGCGGGATAGGGTCTATCTCTTTACAGCTTAGTGTGGCTCCTCTCGCCGATATGTCAACGGAGCGGTCTGCATCAACAACTCTGCTCAAACCCAAAAAAGACAATTGCCAGACCATAGCTCTTGGAAGTTGTTTGTGGATGGAGCTTCAAATTGCCGAGGGAACGATACTGGAATGGTGCTCACTTCACCCGAAGGAATTATTCATGAGCATTCCCTTCGGCTCAACTTCAGTGCCTCCAACAATGAGGCTAAGTATGAAGCCCTCATCATCGGACTCAGTGCTACCGAAGAGCTGGGATTCCAGAGCCTCATAGTGTACAATGACTCTTAGCTCATATTAAACCAAATCAATGGTGAATACGAGTGCCGAGACGAATGAATGGGAAGCTATGTCCAGATGGCAAAGGAAAAGGTGGCATTATTCAAGGAAGTCCAAATTCAACAGGTCATTAGGGAGCAAAATGCACACGCCGACGCACTTGTAGGGATAGCTTCGGCAACAGAAGTGAAGGAACAGAGGACATTTAACATCAAGAGCTTGTACCAGCCAAGCATAGACCCACCAAGGCCATCCTTGGATAACTTTATCAACCAGGGTCCCAATTGGATGGACCCTATCATTTCTTATCTGAAGGATGGCACACTACCGGAGGACAAGAGGGAAACCCACCGCAGTGTTCACAAGTCGGCACAATTCTAGTTGTGCCCAAACTCCAAGCTATACAGGCGGTCGTTCTCTGGGTCGTACCTCTTGTGCGTCCATCCAACATTGGTGGAAGGTGTCTTACATGAGCTCATGTCGGCAGCTATGGTGCCCACACAGGGGGCTATTAGTGGCCAAATATGATAGAATACGGAGAGGAGATCGTGAAGAAGTGTGATGCCTACCAGAGGTTCTCTCCAATAATCAGATAGCCCACCGAGGAGTTTACTCCACTGATTAGTCCATGGCCCTTTGCTCAATGGGACTTGGACATTGTCGGCAAGCTTCCTACGGCACCTGGAGGATTTAAATTTCTGATCACTGCAATTGATTACTTCTCCAAGTGGGTGGAGGCCGAA
>NMUG010004998.1:0-13441 GCA_002855965.1 Monotropa hypopitys | reverse complement strand
TCGCCTTCACCTCACGCCTTTAAATCAACATATACAAGAATAAGAAGGAAAATTACACCATGATCCTAAAATACAACTTAATTGACATAATACACAAAACAATCTAATTTACGCATTTACATCCTCAACTTAACAAAGATAACATTGATCAGGGGCTTTCTTCCAACTAGATCTCAAGGTAAGTTGCTTGGGTGCCAAAAGACACACATAATAGATCCGAAAATACCATCCCTCACCATCACATAACTCTCACTTCAAGTGCTTATCACTTTCAAACACGGTACCCTAACACAGAACCTACAACCTAAACTCTGATACTAAGTTGTAATATTCCAAACCAATAAACTCAAATATAATACAGAATAAATTTTTTCCTTTCTTTTCTTTTCCCAAGACAACTAACAACCTCAATGAGTTCTAGCTATAACTCCAAGAATAGATACAAATAGTCATAAAGAACATAACCTCCAAGACTTACGTTAAAATTAAATTATGAAATTCCAAGTTAATCTCTCAAAACAAGGTATCATCCAACTACTCTGCCAATCAAGACATAAATTAAGACTTCCACATGAGTAATGAACTGAAATAAAAGGACAATCTAACTACAATATGAAGGCTGCTCCAACAACCTCTTCAACGCCAAGCCACAAACTCTTCTCAATGCCTCGTAGTGGATCACTAACCCTGCTACCTGATTTCCAAGCAAAACAAGGAAATCAGAGTGTAAGATATTATATATTGAGTTATAATTACTAAACAAGTGAAGACTCGTGAAAACCATAAGTCACAATCTCATCTCTTTTTAAACTCTTGAACCGAAGTTCCTTTTCAAAACCATTGTGCATCCCATGCATGATACATATATATAGCTTGACCGAAGCCATTTTCAAAAGTTTCTTTGTGCATACCATACACTGAAAATAGATTATTGATATATGCAATAATTTGTGCGTCCCACGCATGATATTGATATTATTAGGACATCCCCCGGTACCATTATAACGTACAAATATACATCTCACACATATTTTTGGTATTTCCTACGCACCTCTTGAAATTATTTAGAGGTAGGCCATACATCCCACGCAAGCCTTGTGTATATATTTATATCCTTCTCTTTTTAAACAAATGTCCAAAGGCAGATTTTATAAACTTTTCACATGAATACCATATTTTCCACAAAACATGCAATTGTAACGTACTGTCAAAATACAATAAATCGTACACTCACCGAAACCTTTTAAGAGGAAGTCCACCCTTATTTTTTCGGTGCTCCTTGATTGGTGGCACAATGTTTGCCACCCATTATTGATATAAAACCACACGGAGGAACTCGGCTTTATGAAGGATCTACTCTTTCACTTGTAGCGCGACCTTTGGATGAATCCTCCTAAGCTTTCACAGTTTGAGAAAGCCAGCGGTCTCGCTATTCCTGATGATCAGGCTAGAAAAGTGAATCCGCAACTCAAGATACATGGCAAGCAGTTGGGAACAGGCACAATATTTGTTCCGAAAAACAATCTCACAATGTCAATAATCATGACCAAAATCAACCCAAAACATGAGAAATGAAAGATTCAACCCATACATATACTAGATCTAGGAATTTTATTCTCACACATGCATAATACCCATGCTTTGATTCAAAATCTACATGTACGCATGAAACCCAAATTGATGATTTGAATCTAACACCACTACAATTTTTCTCGCATGATTTATAAACGAATGAATTTTACAACTACACATGCAAATCCACACGAAATACACCAAAAATCTCTTCAATACATGCAATTCTTTCATGAATTCCATAGATCTATACACTATGCACATCATACACACATGGGTTCACACATCTAATCCCCAAATAAAAACATGGATTAGAGAGGAGAATCCTAAGAAAATTGAAGGATTTGAACGAGAAAAATCCTCCACCAAACCACCAAAATCTTATTTTGAACCTTGGATTTCCACAATAAAAAAGTCTCTCTCTCTCTCAACAGAACCTCTCTCTATGTTAGAGTGCGACAATGGAGGCTAAACACTGATTATAATAACCCTAATACACATTAGGGTATTTAGAAACCGCTCTTAGGACCAAAAACCCCCAAATTACCCTTCATTAAACAAAACAATGCGAACAGCTCAACGGGATGAGCCTCTTCCTCGTCCGTACGATCGCTTCACGTACACCTTCATCCGAACGAACCTCTTTGAACGTCCAAAAACAAGTCTCTAGTCATCTCGTCCGGACGAGCCATCAACAACCCAAAAATCACTTCTCTCGCCATCTCGTCCGAACGACCCTCTGACCTGGTCCAGACGAGCAACCCAACAACTCTCCCATTTCACTCTCTAACACTTTCTAACATTTCAAACTCAAACTCAAACACTTCTCCATTAGTTTAGACATCAAATTGACACTCCAAGACTAATCTACGACCTTCCCAAGCTTATACAAAACTCTTAAACGAACCTTAATGAACTAGGTGTTGCAAAATACTCCCTCATCATCCCAACAATGGATTCCTTTCACCACAACACACTAAGGTCCGAGGAGATGAACATAACATAGAGTCCTTGACTCCCTCACCCTAAAGACTAATATTAAGTGATTGACAAAAATACACACACACTTACATGCCATGATATGACAAGAGTATTAACTATGCACTTACCAATACAAATGGCCACTCAGCGCCCTTTTAACATGCAACTTGGTTTCTCAAGATTTATGCAAAATAAATAAAATGAATTTTTTTATTGAAATAAGGAACATGTATTGCACATGTACACCAGTTAGTGCACTTACTGCCTCTTCTGGTCTTCCTTGTATTATAGATTCTGGTGCTTCAAACCATATGACAGGTTCTTCCTTGATTTTTGATTCTTATTCCACCTGTACTGGACAGGATAAAGTCAGAATAACGGACATACCATCTTCTGCTATTTTCAGGAAGTGTTCTGTTCACTATTCTCCCTATCTTCCTCTCTCTCTCTCTCTCTCCCATATTCTATATATTCCAAATTTTGCCACTAACTTGCTATCCGCCAGTAGTCTTACTCGTTCTTTCAATTCTCCTGTAACCTTTTCCCCTACTCATTGTGTCTTTTAGGAACTGGAAACGGAGTAGTCTTACTCGTTCTTTCAATTCTCCTGTAACCTTTTCCCCTACTCATTGTGTCTTTTAGGAACTGGAAACGGGGAAAGTGATTGGCAGTGGTAGAGCACGTAGTGAATTATATTTCCTGGAGCCTACACCTTGCCAACCTTAAGCATCATTGTCATGTGGTGTAGCCCAGCAAGCAAATATGAGTTCACCTCTCTCTATGTTATATCAGTGACATCGTAGATTGGGTCATCCATTCATTGGAATTTTAGAAAAACTTTTTCTAAATTAGTAAAACATTGTTCCCGGAGTCAGTGTTTTTGTGAAGCGTGTGAGCTCAATAAACACAAACGTTCGTTTTTTGCACCAATTAATAAAAGGAGTGCTTCTCCATTTCTGATTTTTCATTCTGATATTTGGGGTCCTTCCCCGATTACTTCCATTAAAGGTTAGCGTTGGTTTGTCACCTTTATTGGTTGTTATTCTCATGTTACTTGGGTATACTTATTAAAATCGAAAAGTGAAGTTTTCTCCTATTTTAAATCATTCCATGCAATGGTACACATCCGGTTTAATACGGGTATTAAGATTTTGCGTAGTGACAATGACAAAATATATCAATGGGAGTTTTAGATACTTTTTGGATAAAAATGACATTCTTTTTCAAACTTCTTGCATTAACACTCAATAAAATGGAATTGTTGAATGCAAAAATCATCATCTTGCTGAAGTTTCACGTTCTCTTTTATTTAACATGAATGTTCCAAAATATTTGTGGGAGAATCGATTTTAACCGCATCCTATTTAATCAACCGTATATCATCTAATATTCTTTTCTTTAAAACTCCTATTGACTGTCTCCCTAGAGATCCTCGTGTCACGACTTTTCCCTCACGTGTTTTTGGTTGTCTGTTTTGTCAATGCTCCTCACCTCTCTAGTGGGAAATTAGGCCCCAAAGCCCATAAATGCATTTTTGGGGTACTACCCTACCCAGAAAGGTTACAAATGTTTTGATCCTCACACTCGGAAGTTTTTAAACTATGGATGTCACTTTTTGGGAAACAGAGTCTTTCTTCTCTTCCTCCACCCCATCTCTTCAGGGGAAGCATAGACAGGAAGAAGAAATGGTTACCTTTGATAACAATCATGGCGAGGGGGAGTATTTGTGGTACAATCATGGTCTGGGGGAATTAATATCTACTGAGAGAAAAACAACACATGACATTGGTAATGACATTGAGAAACACAATGCTCTTGAGCAGCGAAAGCAACGACTATGTGAGGCGAATTTAACTCCCTATGCTAGGTGGGAAAAAAGAAGTCCTCCTGTGAGATGCCACCTTGCCAATCACAATCACCTGCTCTAGATCCGGACCCCTCGACCAACTCTTCTGGTAATGACTCTCCTATTGTTGAACAATCCTCTATTGATAACGGTAATCTTCCTATTGCTCTTAGGAAGGGTGTTAGAACATGTACTCAACATCTAATTGTTCAGTTTGTTTTCTATGACCGCCTATCACCTTTGTACCATGCTTTTGTTTCATCTATCTCTTCTTTATCTATTCCACAGAATTGGCAGGATGCACTCAAAATACCTAAGTGCATGGGAGGTATAGTATAAGAGATGGAGAATTTGAAAAAGAATAGCACTTGGGACCTGGTATCACTCCCAGAAGGGAAGAAATCAGTAGGTTGCAAATGAGGTTTTGCCATCAAGCAAAATGCTGACGGTACAATTGAGAGGTACAAAGCAAGACTGATTTCCAAAGGTTTTACACAAACTTATGACATTGATTATGAGGAGACATTTGCACCAGTAGCTAAGATGAATTCCGTACGAGCATTACTCTATTGTGCTGCAAACTTGAATTGGCCTCTTCAATAGTTTGATGTGAAGAATGCGTTCTTGCATGGTGAGTTAGAAGAAGAGGTGTATATGGATATACCTATGTGTTTTACGACTCCTAAAACTGAGGAGAAGGTGTGTAGGTTGAAGAAGGCACTATATGGGTCTGGTTTGGCAGATTTTCGTAGACTATGTTGCGATTTGGATACAGACAGAGCCATGCAGACCACACAATATTCATCAAAGGAGGTATTGACAAGATTGTTGTTCTTATTGTTTATGTTGATGATATAATAATGACAGCCAATGATGTGAAGAAGATAATTAAACTTAAATTTAGTCTAGCTCTAGAGTTCTAGATTAAGGATTTGGTTTTGTGAGAATATCAAATAATATATCATATTCCGTTTCCGTATGAATAATATATCTTTAGCATATATTATGAATATTCTGTTTTCATATTCATAGTATATCTTTAGCATATATTATGCATTGTAAATAGAATATTCATAATATATGCTAAAGATATATTATTCATATGGAAATGGAATATGAATAATATATACTAAGATATATTATTCATATTCTTACAGGGTTCTCTAAGATACTTTCTTGGGATGGAAGTAGCACGGTCTGATATAGGTATTTTCATATCTCAACGAAAATAAATTCTTGATCTTTTGAAAGAAACAGGGATGCTGGCTGTAAACCTGTTGATTCTCCTATTGAGGCTAATCATCACCTGTGTGAAGAATTGGGGGAACACACTGTCAAGGAAAGATATCAATGACTTGTGGGCCGACTGATATACCTAACCCACACTCGACCGGTTGTCAGTTATCCAGTAGGTGTATTTAGTCAGTTTATGCATGATCCTCGCACTTCTCACCTAGATGTGGTGTATCGTATATTTAGGTACCTCAAATTGGATCTAGGTAAAGAGATTTTGTTCGCAAATCACGGCCATCTATGGCTAGAAGCATTTACCAATGCTGACTGGATTGGTTCGGTAGATGATTGACACTCAACTTCTAGTTATTGTACTCTTCTCGGGGGTAATTTGATTACTTGGAGAAGCAAGAAGCAATTGGTGGTGACCAGGTCTTGCGGAGAAACTGAATATAGAGCTATGGCTCATAGTGTTTGTGAGTTTTTGTGGCTCCAAATTTTGCTAAGTGATTTTTTTTGAAAATGATTCTATAAAACTCTACTGTGATAATAAGACTACCATAAATATTGCTCATATTCCCGTTTAGCACGATAGAACAAAGCACATAGAGATTGACAGTCACTTCATTAAAAAAAAGCTTAATAAGGGTTTGATATGTATGTCATTTGTGAAATCCAGAAATCAATTAGCGATATATTCACGAAAGGGTTCGGGAGTAAGAGTTTTCATCCGATTGAGTCCAACTTGGGTTTGATTGATATCTTCGCACCAACTTGAGGAGTGTTAGAAAAGTCAATGTACTGTCTAGATTCAATGTATTTGCTGTATGAGGAATGTGTGCATTATTCTTGTAATCTTTATTTTAGGGAAGGATTTTGACATAATGTTGTCATCTCGGTAGACAGAGTCCTCTTTAAACACCATTGTACAGTGTAATATAAATCAAGAAAATACATTCTCAGTTTGCTTTCTTTAAATTTCACATGTAATCATGTTCTTCTCTCCTATTTATTGTACACAGGTGGATTTCTGTTGGTTCAGACTTGAAGTTTGATGCAAGGAGAGACTTAGACGACGTCAATGCAACATGTATTGAAGGTAGACATTATTATTTGTTTTTGGAAGAGTTCAAGAGTACCATTTAAAGTGTCTTTCATCTCATGAGTATCACTTTCGACATTATTATCTCTCTCCTCCTCCTCAAGGAATTTATTCTCACATTCGACGTTATTATCACTTCAAGGAATTTATTTAATCACACTTTTGTTGATGTTTTGTTTTATTTTACATTCTTGATATGTAGGGCTTTCTCCATGCTCATCTACTTGTATTTTTGGTGAATCATATATTTGTCTTTTGTTGGGCCCATATATTATCTTTTGTTGGGCGAGCTCTAGATAAGTTAGGATTGAAAGCATCACTGCGTTGTCCTCCTTTGTCTGTTGCAGTGCATGCTTTGAACAAGCTGCCTTATTCAAAGCTTGACTCAAAGTCTGTCGGCATCAAGGAGGGAGTTGTTTTTATGACATATAGCAGCCTTATAGCATCGTCAGAGAAAGGTCGTTCTCGTTTGCAGCAGCTCGTGCAGTGGTGTGGAACACAATATGATGGTCTTCTCATATTTGACGAGGTACCAGATATGTTTTCAAGAGAAAGAAATGAAACCGACTTGATGTGTTACATGAAATTCTAGTGTCGTAAACTTTAGTGGTACTTAGTGTGTAATTAACGGGAGCTGCACTATCTCTTCAATTTCTTCTTTACCGTAATTGATGTTTCAAGGGCTGGATTGTAGTGCCACAAAGCCAAAAATTTGGTACCTGAAGCTGGAGGTCAACCAACACGAACAGGAGAAGCTGTTCTTGAGATTCAGGTTTGTTTTTCAGAGTATTTTTTTGGAACACTTGCCTATCATGTTTTTTAACCTTATTTGGTAGATGTGGTTATTTAATTCATTGAATTCTTTGACCCACTAGTTAACTGTGCAGAGGCTGTGCTGAGCCTACAATTCCATTCACTAGCTTTCTATGTCGACCATCGTTGTATGGATTTTTCTGATGCAGAAGATCACGCTAGATGTTTTATTCTGTTCAACTTTTTTTCAGTTTCTTTCATAGCTCATTGAATATTGTCTTCGTAAGCATCTTTAACCATGAGTCTTTTACCACTCATACGGAGACAGGTAGGGGAAGTTAAAATTTAAGGATGTGAATTTTAAAATTTTCATGATTTAAATATTTGGTCTAATTGCGTGGCCCCTCCTTGTAAGTCTTACTGATTTTAAAAGGATTTTTCCTATTTTCCCCCTTTACCTATCCCTGTTTCTTGATGTTATATATATAGTTCCTCAGAGAAGGTCACAGGATTTTGAATTTCTACTTCCACTTACAAAACATTATGGTCGTGTCCAACATATTATGAATTCGGAGCATAAAACGATGAGATCATTAACAAAAAGGAATTGCTAAGTGGGGAATCTAAAGTACATATTAGCAATCATAGGACTACAAATACATACATCCATAAACTCATCTAGGTATATATAGTTGACTGAGTGTGTAAAGGCCATGTACATCTTTTGATGTTGGATTTCATAATTAGCACCTAGATTCTATATTTGCACTTGACACTTGTTTATCTATTCTAATATAGAAAAGGAGAGCACACTTTTGGTTCATGTGGTGGCAATACCCCGGACTGTCCGGTCTTCGACCGAACTCCTTCGGCACCCTAGTGGTCGGTGTCGGTGGTGGAACTTTGAGTGGGTCGACCTGCAAGGACAGATGGGGATCCTCCTGCTTGGCTCCTGCAAAACAAGAGTTAGAGCCCACCGGTCGGCAGTGACCGGACTAGGCCTCCGGAGATTAAGTCAGTAGTCGTCCAGAAAGGAGGAAATGACTGTAAATAGAGAGGTCCGGAGAGAGGGAACCAAAAAGTCCCTTTGAACAATACCTCAATTGGGTATTTATAGGGTGAACCTGACTTGGAGCCCAAGGTTGACGTGTGAGACGTACGCCGCTGGTCCCTCCGAATGATGACAACCCTAATAGTGCACATTATGGGCCAACTGGGCCGCTGCAATCGGTGGGCCAGGTCATCCCAGTCATGGTGGGACCGCGAGCGGCCGAATGGAGCGCTTTGTCATGTGCTACTGCCGACGGGTGGATCCTCCGCTGAACAGCCGGTCGGACGGGAGTTGTGCCCTTGCCACATGGAAAGCACACAGTGGTCAGCCGACCAACATGGTAGCCGGAGGTTTGGGGAGCCGGCTGACCTACGATCTCCATTGTCCAGAGATGCTTCGGTCACAAGAGAGCCGTTTACTATACCCGTCTCTGACCAGATGCATAAGCGAGATGTTTAGAGCGCCGTGAGGCCCGAAGCCCTAGTTGGCTCCTTCGGATATCCAGAGAGCCTGCTTTGGTTGCCCTTCGGTTGTGCAGGTGAGATATTTGCCGGAGGTCCCTGAGGCCGAAGGCCCTGGATTGCTCCGTGAGATAAACATGGAGGAGTCTGGATGGCTGGTTGGTCCGCCTGCGAGGGACCAGGCCGCCCACACCGGAGTCCGGCTACTACAGTTTACACCAAAAGTGAAGCTCTATGGATTTTGCCATTTCCAAAATACCCTTTAAAAATTATCTTATTATACTTAAATTTTTCCAAGTCTATTATTGGAAGGACAAAATAGTAAACTAACATAAAAAAAACTACCCATTATAACCACTCTCCCATTATTTTGGGATTGAGTTCCAAAAACACGATTTGAAAATTATCTAATTACTCTTAAAATATTTCAAATCTATATTATTTGAAGGACAAAACAATAAACTAACCCAAAAAAACTATCCATTATTCACACACGTAGTGTGTGTGCCCGATATTTCTAGTGGGTATGAATGGTTGCTTTGAGTTTGTGAAACAGATGATCTTGAATTTGGTTAACAGTTGCTTCATGTTCGATTCTGTCCTCCAAACACTTCGCATGGATTAATGGTTGCAAGCATAGTACTTTTGTGACTGTTTTTTGGGAAAATAAAGGTTGGGTTTGCTAAGGTCCATTGAGATTTTCCTTTCAAATTTTTGTTCTCTACATGCTCTGGCTTTTCTGTATCTCGGGGCCTCCTTGTTTCTAGTGGATTGTGGAGATGCTATGTCATTCTTTATAATTTTCTTGCTTCTTGGTTGATTCATTGGTCTGCCAGACACACATTCATGCTCGGAGTTGCTATTGTACTTCTCATGTCCCGTGCTTTGAGGTTTGCTGTTTTTGTAAGATCCACTTGGAAGTGTTTATGTGCATCGACAGACATGCAGGCACGTGCATGCTTTCTCATGGACATTATCTGTGTGCTGGACATCCGCATCATTGCCAAATGCTCTGCTGTACATGTTGTTTGAGTGCACCCGTTCTGCAATTTCTAGTTGCACTATAGCTTTGCGCGGTTTCCTACTGAGTACCTGATTGTTGTTTGATATTTTGCATAACAGGCTCGACTTCCTGAATCACGTGTTATTTATTGCTCTGCAACTGGTGCATCAGAGCCACGCAATTTAGGTTATATGGTTCGGCTTGGTCTTTGGGGAGCTGGAACATGTTTCTCCAATTTCCATGAATTTTTAGGTTTGATTCTTGTTAGCTGGAACTATGATTTACTGTTTCATATTTATTATTGGTGTTTTTAGTTCTGAATTCATGATGGAAATGTTTTATTCTTCTCTAATAATTCTGGACCTCAATGTTCCAATCCTTGGAACACATTAAATGTTGCACTTAGATCATGAATTATAGCATCAATGGAGCTGTTATGTGGGTCATTCTGATAGTAGTGTTTGGGAAAATCAAGGCTTGAATAGTTGATTAGTTTATACCCTTAATTTTCGCCCATGTTCAGCTGAAACAATGTATTTCTCTTTTGCTCCTCTTGAATCTGTAAGGAAGGACTCAGAACAATGCAGACAGAATGACATATTTGTGATCCAATGCGAACTACACTAAATTTGTGAAGATGATGGCGAGAGGAGAAAATTCGCTAGTAATTGTAAATATGATACTACCGATTAAAGGTCCTGGGGGTTGTGAATCTGTCTCTTCTCTTCTTTCCTTGTCGAAGTGTCATCAGCTGTGGTGCATGCTTTAAATACTTGGTATATTCATTGGGGTATTGAGTAGAATTTTATGTTTCGGAGCACAGGGCATGTGGCTTCTTTTCTTGTTACATTTTTTTCCGTAAAAAAATGTAGTTTTCCCTATGGGTATCCAACTATCCGTTTGTGTCTTGTCATAGGACCATTTTATGTGTAATATATTTTTTACTATTTTTCTATTGTGAATTTTATTGCAGGCGCTCTTGAAAAAGGAGGTGTTGGAGCACTAGAACTCGTGGCCATGGACATGAAAGCAAGGTCCGGGACTATGTCATTCATATTGAATGATTTTGTACTTGTACTATATTAGTCTCAATGTTTCTGTTAACTTTTCAGGGGAATGTATGTATGTCGTACGCTTAGCTATAAAGGGGTGGAGTTTGAAGTAGTTGAAGCACCATTAGAGGCCCAAATGACGGTATGAAGCTGTGCTCCACTATGACAAAAAAACTCTCCTGTTTAGTATTTTACGAGTGATCAATTTGTTCCCATCCATTGTGCGCTTATATGTATGCATATATGTATGTATACATCATCCCACTAACAAAACATTTTTGGGGTGCAGGACGGGCACCACGTGTCGGTGCCCGCAACCAATGCTGGAGAGCCACATGGGCTGCTCCGGCACACGTGGCATGGAGCCCACGAAGCCACGTGTTCTGGAGCAGCCCGTGTGGCACTTCGGCATTGGCTGCGGACACCGACACGTGATGCCCGCCCTGCACCCAAATTTTCTCCACTAACAACACATTTTTTTCTCTCTTTTGGTAAGAAGAATCACATGGTTTTGTTTTTTTTATTTTGAATGGTTGAGATGGGTCTCCAAGTTGAAGCATTAAATACATTTTTTTGTTCCTTTAACCTTGGGAAGCTACACTCTTTAGATTTCTAGTTTATTGGCTTTGATATTTTCTTATAATGAAAATGTTCAAGAGGTGTCCTATCACATCCCTGATTTTTAAACTATTTTTTGAGAACATTTTATTAAGTCAAAATAACTATTAATTATACGATACCCAATAGTGAATGGAAAGCAAACCACATAAATAATAACATTTTCAACATCAAATCAAAGTAGTTTAAATATTACAAATCATATATTTGATCCAAATGTAAATAAATAACTGATTACAAATGCTTTCCTTTCAAAATTTCAAGACATGGAAGCATTTCTTCGGTCCAGGATATACCATCATCATAACATGCCATGCTCATCCTTATGCTCGGGACTGGGTACTTGAAAAATATTAGGTTGAGCTATAAGCCCAGTAGAACAATCTATATTCAAATGTATTTATGCATGTGGTGAGATGCGCATGTGTAGTGACACCCTACATGAACAAGGGATTAAAGGTTGCCATGTACTCGCCCATTTCCAATTTCAGTTTTACCAGTCTTACCACACTCTTTATCTTTTCCAATATTGATTCGATAATCACATGCCTTGACAAAATCAAAGATGTTAGAATTTGTCCCACATTGATTAATTAATACCTCCAAAACTAGTATATGAGCCTGGGTGGCCTCTCTACTCATAACCAATTGATTTTGAGTTGGATGCTCTAACATGGTATAATAGCTAGGATTTCGGAGGCTTTTGGACAACTCTCTTAGTTAATTTCCCCATTGTTTGTTCCTTAAGTGCACCTCATTTTGTTATGATCCTTATGTTACGGATTCGTTGTTTATCTCTTTACGTGAGAGTTAGGGGTCACACGTGCAGGGAAGTGTTAGAGTTTGTCCCACATTGGTTAAATAATACCTCCAAAACTAGTATATGAGCCCGTGTGACCTCTCCACTCATAACTAATTGGTTTTGAGTTGGATGCTTTAACAAAGGACTTACCAACAGGTGTCATCCTAATGAAATTAGGAATCATCTAACTCATCCTAACGAAATTAGGAATCATATCAATTTCTTTATCATGTTATTCAAACTATGGATTCAAGTTTGACTCTGTTCCGCAGTAAAAGCCCGTCGACTAACTACCTGTATATTTCTCGTCTTCTTCGACCCGTCAATAGGGCCCAATCAAACCGACATTGCACAATGTTGAGGTTGGTATACACTCAGGGAACGAAATTTCTGAAAGTAGCCAACCCAATTAAATCCAAGTTTCCCCGAGCACGAAATGCTCATCTCATATTAATTCACTTACCCACCATATCCATTTTATTATTCCATTTACAAGTTAGGGCAACATCCTTCTAACCGTGACTATTCAATTAAGTACAAGTGTCCAACATGACCCATATGCTTCTATGCATCAAAATGCAATTAAAGGTTCCAATTTCACATTTCCAAAATCAATTTGACATTACATTATAGTTAGGCATGAAAGCCCTAATTCAAGACTTAGACCCGAAATCTAGGGTTTTTCAAAATTAGGGATTTTAAAAATCGGGAGGAAAATATTGTTCCAAGGGTCATACAAGAACATTTCAACCAAGAATCAATTCTATTACTCAAGAAATTTCAAAGAAATTGGAAGCTCAAGACCAAAAACCGATTTTAGGAAGGGCCCAAACCTTCTTCAACCGACAAAGGATTTATGAAATACAAGACCCTAACACAAAACATATACAAGATGTATAGAGAATCCTACATCAAGGTTGAAGATCCGAAATACCCTAGGTGGGGGTCTTTTAAAAGCACATTTGAG
>NMUG010004997.1:0-13442 GCA_002855965.1 Monotropa hypopitys | reverse complement strand
AATCCACCAACCGTCCAGGCCCACCATGAGGCCCGTGACGTGCGGCCCCATTCACCATTCGTGAGCCCCACGCCAACATTGCCCTATAAATACCCCCTATGGGTACTGTTCACGGGATCTGGATCCAATTTCTGATCCCCGACCGCTGACTGTCCGGCCTCCTCCGTTTATGCTTTGACCTCTTCTCCAAACGATTCTAACTTAAGCATCGGAGGCCCCGTTGGTTAAAACCCCACCGGCGGGCACTCACCCTTGTGTTACAGGAGCCAAGCAGGAGGATCCCATTTACTTGTTTGCAGGGACCACACCAACCTCCGGTCAAAGCCGACTCCCAGTGTCCGAAGGCCTAGCAGTCCGAGAGAAGCCTCCGGCAGAAACAGGTCACCACAGTATTTTATAAAGGAGTGGGTATTTTGAAAAGGTGTGCATTCGTGTGTGTGTACGTGTGAGAGTGGGTGTGTATTTTGAAAGATAATGGTGATCCATAACTATTTTACTCCCTCTACTTTATGTTTTTCATTTGAGTATTCACCAGTTTTTCCTAGATGACCCTCCTTTTTTCCTTCCAGGTGATCAGTGTTTCAGATTCGGTTAGAGTCCAGCAGTCCAGCAGTTGAGCATTTGAGGTGCAGGAGTAGTTGGTGTGAGGAGTTGGTTTTTAGTAGATCTGTTTCAGGTATATTTTATGTATTTTGAGAGTTTTCTATTTATTTGAGTCTGTATTATTTTTAGCGTGAGTAGCAGGTGTTCAGTGAGTGAGTTGTTTGTGTGAGGAGTTATGGAGTTTTCAGATATATTATTAGAATATTATTATTTCAGTTCAGCAGTTTCTTCTGAGTTCTTGTTGGGAGTGGTGTTTAGGATAAGTGGTGTTTGATTGCCACATGTCCGTCCCTGGATGGATGGCTCTATAGTCATTCAGGGCGGGGCGTGACATACGCAATGGTATAAAATAACCAAATGTGATAACATGAGTAGTCCAAATAATCTCCGACAGAATAAATACAGAAACAAGTAACCAAATGATACCACAATGATTCATCACTATAGAACAGATACAGAAACAGATTTTAACCGTACTTTCCCCACAAGCTCAGAACAGAAATATATATTCTCTAATGTGATTCACAACACCAGACAGATACAGATACAGACACTCAATTAATCCACCCCTATATCTTGCCCTATGTTACAACTAATTTTAATTTACATTTTAAGTTCCCTTCTCTACATGGAGAATCAATGACGTTATTCACACCACACAGGACCGTCGGATTCCACCATTACAAGCACATCTACTTGCATATGTATTGATACCCCATTTTGACCCACTTCCCAAAGATCAGAAAATCGAAGCTCGGAACGGTCAAATCTGCAATTATCGGTTGTCCAAACTATCCAAATCAGTCAAACAAAATCAAAAGACAAGCGACGGGTCTCAAATTTTAAAGATATATCCAGAATACATAAACGAAGAATTACCCGAAGAAAGATTGCAAAGAGAATGAGCTGTTTGAAAATAATATGATCCGAACAGTTAAAATCAGCACTAGAAAGCGTAACCTAGGTCGGTATGTGCAGAATTGCGCATGGGGATCCAAAAATTCAATTCTCAATGCCAATGCGTCAGTAACAATATTCTTGAGGCAACAACATGTCAAACTGCGACGGAGGTCGAAAAACTGGAATTTAATTGGCCAGAAGAGCTACTTCATTTAGAACAGCGTAATGGGGTGAGCCGACACCAGAATGACGTGACACAATTTTTTTTATAGTTCCTTGGAAAACAAACAGGCATTTACTGAGGGAAAGTTGCGACTGCAAAATTATTCTCAGTAGAAAAGTAACGAATCAAAGGGCAGACGTTCAGAATAACAGTCCGAAAATCACCTTTTTTTACCAGAGTGCATTCAGCGCGAGGCAAACATTTTCTCATGATCTAGACAGCGAGGCGAGTTCAGCGATTGTATTAAGTGACAAATCAGTCAACCAGATCATCACCCGATGACACGACGCACAACAATTTGTAACGGGATTTATTGTCGACGAATGGACAAAAGTTATATACTTTATCCAAAAATATATATCCCAACATTCGGATCTGAAAGTGTGGAAGGAAATAGCCAAACTTTTCCATATTCCATCTCCAAAACATGCAACCATTCGCACAACCACTCAAACAAAGCTCACATAATGTCGCACCTATAGATGCAACATTGTTCTATATAAGCAGTGGCCATTCAAGCCATTTGGAAGGAGAGCCATACATCCTAAACTGCTGTCAAAGCTCCCCACCAACTATTCTGTCACACTCCAGAAATTTTAATTAATTTCCATTCATTTCAATAAATTGAAAATCATGTGTCATTGAGGTCTCGGGATGTTTGGAAGCATTTGTGATCGTCATATATCACTTTGACTAAGTTCGGATGGGATGGACGTCCCCGGCACGATGTTCGTTGATGGTCGAGTGTTCGGTTAAGTCCTTAATTTTGTCTAAATCCATCACGACTTGATCTGTTCTCCAAATCAGAATTCCTTATTCATAGAAGTCGTAGATAATTTGATTACGAATCCAACGCAACTTGAATCGTCTCAATCGGAGTCCGGATGAAGAAGTTATGACCAAAATACTCTCGGAAATTCAATATTCCAATTCGAGTGCAAAATTGGCCGTTTCGACCGGTACACCATACCGTCGTCGACCGGTCGTGGTAAGTCAGTGAGGTGTTCAAAATAACCTCGACCGGTCGAGCCAGAATCGTCGACCGGTCGTGAAGGCCAAATTTGCTGTGCGAAAAGATTTAATGAGGGATAGTTTGGGGATTTTACTAGGGGTCCTATATATTCGTTTTGCTCGATTTTTTGGGTCTTCTCCTTCATTTGGAAGCCCTATCAGCCCCCTCTCTACCTCCCTCTCCCCCTCTCTCTCACTTCTCTCCTCTATCTCTCTCAATCCAGTGGGTTTCGGAATAAACGCAAAGAATTAACGGCGTTCCTCTCGCCGTCCTCTCTGTGGTGATGTGCATGGATTGTTCTCGATCGGTAAGTCCCTTTCCTCTCTCTCTTTGGTTCATGGAGTTTGGTTGCTCATTAGATGTTTTGGTCTCAGCAACGTTGTAGAGCATCGCGACGGTGGTCATGGAGGTTTTCCGGTGAGGTTTTCCGGCAAGGTTTTCCGTCGAGTGTTACCGGAGCTCCGGCCAAAGTAGAGTTCTCTATCCCTCTCATTTGTAATATCAGCATTCTTACTTCCCCCTTGCGATTGTATGTTGATTCGTCGATTTTAGAGTATTCGTGCAATTTAACGTTCGTGGGTCGTCGTTCACTTCAATTGGTCGGTTGTGGGTATTATCTAGGGTCTCTATGAAACCCCTAGGATGTTAATTGTTCGATTCCGAGTTCGATTTCGAAAAGCCCCAATTTTGTAAAAAATGCGTCATCGTCGCATTATAAAATTAAATTGGGGAAAATAACTTGTTTTGGATTCCCTTGGGTGTCGGTGGGTGAAAACAAGGTCTTAACACGTTTTGTGGAAAATCAAATGATTAGAACGTTTTGTGAATAAACAGAAATGTTTTGGAAACGATGGGAGAAAGTTACATTTTGAGTCTAGATGTCGACTAGGAGGTTGTTTGCCCTAGGTCGCACGGAACCAATGAATGAAGTAATGAAAATGTGACACTTAACTCTATACGAGGAACATATCTACTGTATATGAGGAAACAAAAGAGTTGGCTTGATATACGGGCAGCTGGGAGTACCCTGAGTGGCTACTGTGAGCACTCACGACATTGCGCAATGGGGGGTTATCTGGCCTCTCCCGACGAGTTGGGAAATACTAGGAAATATACGGTTAGTTGGTTGATCCCCAACTATCTCGGAATTAGCCAAAACTCTACTTATTGATTGATAATGCACTTATTGTTCTATAAGGTGGGGAATTAAAATAACAAGTGAATCTTGGAAATAAAGGGGAATTGGAACATGTTCGAATAACGAAAAATGAGTCTTTTAAATAGTGTGGGTTGCGACACTTGAACACAATTCCCTCTAGGCCTCGTCTAGGCAACTTTTGGATAAAATGTTGGAATCACTCGTTCTTTACTATTGAGTCTCGGATAGACAAATGTGTTACACTTCTTTTAAAACTATTGAGATCCATTGCATAAGTCACATTACATTCCTTGCATGATCACTCACCCTCGCCCCAATATTATAGACATTAGGAGATAGATTATCTCTACCAGGCGGTGGTGTCTGACCCTCTACTCTTGTAGGACTCGTTCCCTTGATTGGGAGTGGCCGCGGGATCCTTTACAGGACTTGAAGTTTGACCAGACAATAACTGCGAGGGTGTTAACATTTTATTTACTGTACAGCTCTTTACTTTTCTGTTGGCCACCTTGTACAAGATTATCATATAAAATCCTATTTGGGCCCTTCTCTTTTAGTTGATGCACTTTGTAAAGGGTTATGATGTAAAACCCTATTAGCATCATTTTATATTCATTTCATATCAGTGTTGGGCATGTATTGTAATAATCATAGTGATGGGTAGTGTGTTGTAGTAGTTGTTTTACCCCTCTTTGTATTGATACTCTCTACCCATTAACACTCCATTCCCCTATTTCAGAAAAAAAATGTTTCAAAATTTGGGAGTGTTACAGTTGGTATCAGAGCGCTCGTTCTGATTTACCTAGGACTTTGGGGGAGACTTTTAGTCTCAATGGGTTCACAGTTTCTCTTACGTAGCTCTTGGAGATTGCATTTAGGGTGCATGACATGTGTATCTAGGCATTGAATGTGTGTGCATTGCATGGATATCTTAAAACAACAAGTTTTTATAACTCAAATTAATAAGAAGGTTTGGAAATTCGTGGTGTCTACTCCTTAGCGTTGGTCTTGTTGTTGTACTTTTGGAATTTTGAGCAAATTCCTATCTGTATCGAGGTGACTTTCGAGCATGTCTTGGCACCTGTTAGAGGATCTTGTTGACATTGGACTTGTTTGTTCCAGTTGTGTCCTCTTGATGATAGTCATGATTCCTACTCTGGTTTAGTGAACTGTTTCGAGTTCCTTGTTCTTAGAGCATGGATGAGTTTTTTCGTTGACTCAGGTAGTGATTTGGCTTCTTATTCCTCAATTTTTATCGTTGGTGGTTGCAGTTGTGGCTTGTTGAGCCTATTCTCTCGTAGGAAGCGAATTCTTGTTGTCGTCGTCGTGGCTTTTGAGCCAATTTCTGGTATCGGATGATGGACCTTGCGGAGGTCAGTGGATTTGATTCTCGTTTGCCCTCCTAATGAGGATGATGATCTTGTGTGTGGTTGAATGATCATTCCTTGAGTTCCTCCTTTTACTTTTAGACAAGGTTGTTGTTGGCTTCTTCTTGTAAGAGTGAAGTCTTTCCTCTTGATGCCGGTTTGGTAGTCGTTCTTACGGTTAGAAATTTGTAGTATTCTTGTTATTGAGCCTTGAATTCTATTTCACTTCGTGCCATTGATTGTTGGAGCTTGTCGTTTGCACCTTTGGGTTGATTGTCTATTCTTGGTCGAGTTTTGACTCCCCTTCTCGTTGCGTGGTAGGCTTCTTGCTTGATAGCCTTGCAGTTGATGGTTGTTTACCTTTGGGATTGATTTAGTCTCCTTGTCATATATTGTTCCTTGTGTAGTTGTGGAATCCTAGAATGACCTTACTTGTGGGATTGTGATTGATGGTTGCTCTCGATGTGTTAGCACTTGTGACCTCTTTGGGTTAGTAGGTTCTCCTTGCGGATTAGTACCAAGTGGTTGAGGTTAGTGGTGGTAGTGCTTTGCGCTTGCCTGATGCGAGAGTTGATTTTGACTTGTGGTTTGAGGTCCCTTGAGGATTTGCATTGTACTTAATGTATTGCGGTTGCGGTTACTTCTTGATTGATTTAGAAGGATGAAGAAAGTTTAGTGTGGTATCTTGTATGTGTGGTAGCACTGAGTTTGTGACTTGAGGTCTTTCGGAAAGGGTTGGATTTGTGTGGGTCCATGGTGATTTGGTTACGTGGTTGTTTGGTTTGTGGAACGACTTGGGAGATAGCCTTGTGTTAAAATTGTCTCGATTGGTCAATTGGACTTGTTGGGTGATTTGGGTGTTAGGCCTACTTTTGGGATTCCTATAGGTGTTAATGGGTTGAGGATTTTGGTTCTCTCTTGATGGTTTGGAGTGATAGTGCATGTGTGACTACCTTGTGGTTTTTATGGAAGTAGTAATTGAGTTCCTTGCCTTGTTGGGTGATAAAGTGGAGAAGAAAACGGTTTTGGTTAAGAGATAGAGGTGTGGTGGTATTGTTTGGCGACTTAGAGCCTTGGGGTGTGGGTTTGACTTGAAGTCATTGTTTTGGAAGAGAGGAATGATTTAGTTGATGGATTGAGGTATCGTGTGTTTGCTTGGGATTTGAAGACGAGGGTTAGAGGTTGCTTTCTCATTCTGGTATGAGGTTATAGAAGGTGAACAGTGGCTCAGTGGGTTTCTTTCGCTTCGTCTTGGTTGTAGAGTGTTGTTGGCCGTATGCCCCTCTTGGCATATCGGCTTCCTCCTTGTTAAATCTTTGCTGAATCGGTGAGTGGATTCCGTTCCTTGGTTGCTTGTTGACTCTTCTACACTCTTGGATCAATGTGGTTGATCGATGGTCTATACCATCATTGTTGGAAGTGTTGTCGCGTGCGCGTATGCCGTATCCTAGTCGTCTCTAGGATTCCTTGTTCCTCGGTGGTGTGCGGATTGACTTTCCCTATTCCTCGTTTGGCCCTTGTTGGCGGTTGCAGAATCTGTGCGTTGTTCAGGAAATCTTCTTGATTCTTGTTTCCATCTTTTGAGGTTGCGACTGGCATTTGCCATCTTCCTGTCGACTGTTTGTGGTACGTCTACTAGTGTGGCGCTTGTTAGAGTGGTGATGCGTTGTTCATCTTGTGTGTGGAGAATCATCTACTTTGTAGAGCTTATTTTCGGAAATCGTATCCTTGTTTGGTGCACTCTTGTCTTGTGGGTTGCCTTGTGCATTCGTTTTGTTGGCCGTGTCTTCATGTGAATCCGGATTGTTGTCGTATCCGTTGGCGCCGTGTCTATTTGCATTTGGACACTTCTGTTCTGCGATGTTGTCTCCCTTTGGAGTTTGTTTGAGATGTGTTGCGAGCGTTGGGGTAGAATATATGTGTCCCTTTGAAGTCGACTGCGCCAACTTGGATTGTGGTAATGTTTGCCATGACCGGTGTGCGTAGTCTGTGTCATGTGGTGTAGGAATGACCATGAAGGATTGTTTTGAGAAGGTGACTAGCCAGCACATCTCAAATCAAACTTATTAGTCATTCTGGTACCGCACTAGGTGTGTGCGGGATGGTTTGTGAGATCTTGGTTGTTGGGTTCTTCTTTGGGTGGCGTTGTGGTTGTTTGGGGTAATTCGGGTGGCACGGTTGTTGTGTGACCAACTCTTGTATCTTGTCTTGCTTTCAAATCCTCACTCATATTGGTTGGATTGTTGCAATTTTGTTCGGAACATTTATTTCAACATTGTTTCGCGTGTTTGTGGTGATGAGGTTGTTGTGGATATCCTTGCGGTGGTTGAAAATCGCTTCATCTATTTTTCATAAAATTTCGGAAAATATTTTGGAAAAATTGGAGTATCCATACTGTATCCGCGTGTCGGTACCATATCCTCGAATCCGAATCGTGTCCTAGGCGTGTCCTTGGCGTGTCGGCGTGTCCTCGGCATGTCCTTGGCGTGTCGGCGTGTCCTCGGTATATCCTTCACGTGTCAGCATATCCGTGTCGTGTCCCTTCGTATCCTTGGCATTTCGGCACTTTGGTATCCTTTCGGTATATCTATTTGGTGTTGTGGCGTGTTTTGGATTTTTATGGAAATTTTTCGTGGCGATATTCTTGCAGTTTGACGCTTGTATCATACTTCTTGTTTGAAAAGCTACGTTTCTTGCTTGATCGAGCGGTTTGGAAACATTTGGGTGTGCGGGAACCATTTCCTTGGAACTTCTTAACTCTCTCATGGTGATTTCCTTGTTTGTTCTTGGTTCCTCTTTGGCATTTATTGCGTTGCGAGGTATTCTTTACGTTGCGGCATGTTGTTTTCGTAAGAAAGTTTGGTGGTATGTTCGGCTTGAGAATGTTGTTGGGTATCCGTTGGGCGAAGTTGTTTTCGATTAAGGGTCCCTCTTTGCATTGTCGGTTCTTGTTGTGAACCCATCTATGTGTTTGTGCTTCGGGCGTTATTCTCCTCGTGGTGTTGTATCTCGGTTCTTTTACATTGGAAATTTCGAGGACGAAATTTTTGTAAGGAGGGTAGTTTATCACACTCCGGAAATTTTAATTAATTTCCATTCGTTTCAATAAATCAAAAATCATGCGTAGTTGAGGTCTCGGGATGTTTGGAAGCATTTGTGATCATCGTATATCACTTTGAGTAAGTCTGAGTGGGATGGACGTCCCCGGCACGATGTTCATTGATGGTCGAGTGTTCGGTTAAGTCCTTAATCTCGTCTAAATCCATCACGATATGATACATTCTCCAAATCAGAATTCCTTATTCATGGAAGTCGTAGATAATTTGATTACGAATCCAACGCAACTTGAATCGTCTCAATCGGAGTCTGGACGAAGAAATTATGACCAAAATACTCTCGGTAATTTAATCTTCCAGTTCCATTGTAAAATTGGCCGTGTCGACTGGTACACCAAACCGTCGTCGACCGGTTGTGGCAAGTCAGTGAGGTGTTCGAAATAACCTTGACCGGTCGAGCCAGAATCGTCGACCGGTCGTGAAGGCCAAATTTGCTGTGCGAACAAATTTAATGAGGGGCAGTTTGGGGATTTCACTAGGGGTCCTATATATTCATTTTGCTCGATTTTTTGGGTCTTCTCCTTCATTTGGAAGCCCTATCAGCCCCCTCTCTACCTCCCTCTCCCTCTCTCTCACTTCTCTCCTCCATCTCTCTCAATCCGGTGGGTTTCGGAAGAAACACGAAGAATTAACGGTGTTCGTCTCGCCGTCCTCTCCGCGGTGATGTGCATGAATCGTTCTCGATCGGTAAGTCCCTTTCCTCTCTCTCTCTTTGGTTCATGGAGTTTGGTTGCTCATTAGATTTTTTGGTCTCAGCAACGTTCTAGGGCATCGCGAGAGCTTCGCGACGGTGGTCATGGATGTTTTCCGACGAGGTTTTCTGGCGAGTGTCACCGGAGCTTCGGCCAAGGTAGAGTTCTCTATCCCTCTCGTTTGTAATATCGGCGTTCTTACTTCCCCCTTGCGATTGTATGTTGATTCGTCGGTTCTAGAGTATTTGTACAATTTAACGTTCGTGGGTCGTCGTTCATTTCAAATGGTCGGTTGTGGGTATTATCTAGAGTCTCTATGAAATCCCTAGGATATTAATTGTTCGATTCCGAGTTCAATTTCGAAAAGCCCCAATTTTGTAAAAAATGCATCATCGTAGCTTTATAAAATTAAATTGGTGAAACTAACTTGTTTTGGATTCCCTTGGGTGTCGGTGGGTGAAAACAAGGTCTTGACACGTTTTGTGGAAAATCGAACGATTGGAACGTTTTGTGAATAAACAGAAATGTTTTGGAAACGATGGGAGAAAGTCACATTTTGAGTCTAGACGTCGACTAGGAGGTTGTTTGCCCTAGGTCGCACGTAACCAATGAATAAAGTAATGCAAATATGACACTTAACTCTATATGAGGAACATATCTACTCTATACGAGGAAACAAAAGAGTTGGCTTGATATACGGGTAGTTGGGAGTACCCTGAGTGACTACTGTGAGCACTCACAGCATTGTGCAATGGGGGGTTGTCTGGACCCTCCCGACGAGTTGGGAAATACTAGGAAATATACGGTTAGTTGGTTGATCCCCAACTATCTCAGAATTACCCGAAACTCTACTTATTGATTGATAATGCCCTTATTGTTCTATAAGGTGCGGAATTAAAATAACAAGTGAATCTTGGAAATAAATGGGAATTGGAACACGTTTGAATAACAGAAAATGAGTCTTTTAAATAGTGTGGGTTGCGACACTTGAACACAATTCCCTCTAGGCCTCGTCTAGACAACTTTCGGAGAAAATGTTGGAATCATTCGTTCTTTACTCTTGAGTCTTGGATAGACAAATGTGTTACACTTCTTTTAAAACTATTGAGATCCATTGCATAAGTCACATTACATTTCTTGCATGATCACACACCCTAACCCCAATATTATAGACATTAGGAGATAGATTATCTCTACCAGGCGGTGGTACATGACCCTCTACTTTTGTAGGACTCGTTCCCTTGATTAGGAGTGGATGTGGGATCCTTTATAGGAAAGATTGACCGGACAATAGCTGCCAGGGTGTTAACATTTTATTTACTGTATAGCTCTTTACTTTTCTGTTGGCCACCTTGTACAAGATTATCATATAAAATCCTATTTGGGCCCTTCTCTTTTAGTTGATGCACTTTGTAAAGGGTTATGATGTAAAACCCTATTAGCATCATTTTATATTCATTTTATATCAGTGTTGGGCATGTATTGTAATAATCGTAGTGGTGGGTAGTGTGTTATAGTAGTTATTTTATCCCTCTTTGTATTGATACTCTCTACCCATTAACACTCCATTCCCCTATTTCAAAAAAAAATATGTTTCAATATTTTGAAGTGTTACATATTCTCCCGGGTAGAAGTCCCACAACCTCAAAAACACTTCAAATTTCTAGCCAAAAATCAACCCGAGCCTTGCTTCTTCCAAACTCGACGCAAACTTCAAATTTCCCTACTGTTTTCCATCACCCAAAATAGTCCCAAACCAGCCCCAATTCAATCCTGAGACCAAAGCTCTCCCTCAAAATTAACCTGTCCTTCAAAGCTCTAAACATTCCATTCCCGGGAAAATCCCGAAAAGTGCTCGTCCTAGCGGAAGCTCTGCCGAAATTTAGTCAATAAATTTCGACGAGTTTTCCCTTTTATTTTCAAAATTATTATTCTTTTAGGAAAGTCCTGATACATACTTCTGGATTATAGTTTGGTATAGTAGGGGTTCTTGCACCCGAATACTATAACGTATTATAATCACATGGATATTATCAACGAACTTCTCTTTCAATTATAATTACTGACAATGTATAAATATATTTATTTCATTTATTTCAGTCGCGATGTAATTTATATTAACTATATGCGCACGTAGAAAATGAATTGCAGACATCTTTCGTGGTTCATTTTCCGCCATATAATGAAAAGTTGATATTCGAAAGCTTTATTTTGTAATATCTCGGCCTCGTGTATGGCTATGTGTACCGGCTGTTTGGTCACATCTTGACATTCGGGAAGTCAACCTTTCATTACCCAAAATCAATAAAATCAACATTGTCGAAGTCGTTAAAGCGATCGTCTTGGCTAAAAGTACGGCTATGCCTACTAGCCTTTGGCCATCGAGCGAACGTCGAAAATGTGGATTCTCAAAATGGTGTCATCCAGTTATCTATCTTTGCTTTACAATATTTATTGTTAGAGGTAGTACCATTCATCTCGGCTATGCTAGCAAGACCCATTGCTGTTATCTATCTTTACATTATGATATTTATTGTTAGAGGTGGTATTGCTCAGTTCGGCCCTGCCAACACGACCACTTGTTGTTACTTGTCTTTAGCATTTATGTCTCTTTAAATCAACTGAATCAATTCATCCTTTGGTTTGTACTATCGGCAAATCAAGTAACCGATTGGTTCGAACGATGATTCTAGTTATTGAATTACTTGTTATCCTTTTGGGGGATTCAAAAATCACAAAACATCAAATAATAAAAATAAATTAATTCCTCGATTCGGGCCAACAGCGAATTAAGTAACTAGCTGGCATTGGATCAAAGGAATAATTCGTAATTCAACGTACTTAATTACTTATTATCCTTTTTGGAATTTAAATCAAAATTCAAACATAATCGAAATTGTGGTGACCGGACCCATGCCCTGAGAAGAAACTAACCACAGAACACCTGCGAGTCGGTCCGGACCTAAGGGTCCCTCAACGTGCCCGACAATCGGTATCCGGACCCTACCCTTCGGCAAATCTATATGCCACTGACAATTCATCACCGAACGGACCGGACCATCCGGAGGGCTACCCTCCTGTCTTTGTCGTGGGGAACTCACCACAGTACCCCGTCCGTACGACTTAGCCCGATCCACCAACCGTCCAGGCCCACCATGAGGCCCGTGACGTACGGCCCATCCACCATTCGTGAGCCCCAAGCCAACGTTTCCCTATAAATACCCCTTATGGGTACTGTTCTCGGGATCCCCGGTTCCCGATCTGAATCCAATTTTCTGATCTCCGACCGCTGACTGTCCGGCCTCCTCCGTTCTATGCTTTAACCTCTTCTCCAAACGATTCTAACTTAAGCATCGGAGGCCCCGTTGGTTAAAATCCCACCGGCGGGCACTCACCCTTGTGTTGCAGGAGCCAAGCAGGAGGACCCCATTACTTGTTTGCAGGGACCACTCAAGCCTCCGGCCTAAGCCGACTTCCAGTGTCCGAAGGCCTAGCAGTCCGAGAGTAACCTCCGGCAGAAACAGGTCACCACAAAAATCTCTAAATTTCGTAATTCGGGCTAATAGCGAATTAAGTAACTAGCTGGCATTGGATCAAAGGAATAATTCGTAATTCAATGTGCTGAATTACTTATTATTCTTTTGGGATTTAAATAAAAAATTGAACATAATAAAAAATCTTTAAATTTCGTGATTCGGACCAATAACGAATTAAGTAACTAGCTAGCATTGGATCAAAGAAATAATTCATAATTCAACGTGCTGAATTACTTATTATTTTTTTTGAAATTTAAATCAATATTCAAACATAATTAAAATCTCTAAATTCTATGATTCGAACCAACAGTGAATTAAGTAACTAGCTGGCATCGGATCAAGAAAATAATTCGTAATTCAATGTGTTGAATTATTTATTATCCCTTTGTGATTTAAATCCAAACATATTCAAAAAATTTTAAATTCCATAATTCAGGCCAATAGTGAATTAAGTAACTAGTTGGCATTGGATCAAAGGAATAATGTGTAATTCAATGTGCTAAATTACTTGTTATCCTTTTTAGAATTTAAATCAAAATTTAAAACTGAAATAAAAATAAAATAAAAATAAAAATAAAGAAAATCCTCAATTCGAACCACTGACGAATTAAGTAACTAGCGGGTTTGGATCAAAAGAATAATTAGTAATTCAATTTATTGAATTACTTATTATCTTTTAGGAAATTCAAAAAAAAATTAACATTTCAAGAAAATCAAATACCAAAAACCCAAAATCAACATTTTCATTCAAGATCAAAATCAACATTTTCATTCAAATTCAAAATCAACATTTTCATTCAAATTCAAAATCAACATTCTTATTCAAAATCAAAT
>NMUG010004996.1:0-13442 GCA_002855965.1 Monotropa hypopitys | reverse complement strand
AATATCACTAAGCAAGCGGGGAAAGGATTCGGTATTTGACAATCGGTAACGTTATTCCACAACTAAGGTACTCTCTACCCTTTTCTTTGAGCTATTAATTTGCATGAGGACATAGCAAAGTTTTAGTTGGGAGTGGGGGGTAGTTCGTACCAACATTATGGGTGTAAGCGAATTGTATAGACTTGATCTCATTTTAGTAGTTGTGCAAATTTTTTTGTGACATGTTAATAATTGATGTACCTTTGTGATAAGTTGGAAAGTGTATAGATTTTGATTAATGATTTAAGTGTTTGGCATACCATGCGGCGATTCAACATCAATTTTTTTTTTGAGTTATACCACCTTTGAGTGCTATTTTTATACAAACTCCATGCTTACATGCCCCACACTCCACCAAGAGTCATTGATTAGGTTGATATTCTATGTGGCGCACTCTTTTGTGTTTCTTAAATGCGAACCGAAATGATCCGAGGCAATCTTTGCGTGATTAGACCACATAACTTACCCCTTGTCCTTATTTTGAGCCGCTTCATCTTACATTTTCTTTGAATTTTAACCTCCATAAAAAGCCGAATGTAAGGAGGAATGGGGGTGGATGTGATGGTTGAATGTGTGAAGGTTGGAGGTGAGTTGGTGGCGGGTTTGGTGTTGAACAAGGAAGAAAAAGGATATGCAGGTTTTACAGCAGGGTACCGGTCTCCTAAAATTCGAGAGACCGGTCCCTTACAATGCAGTGAGTTTGAAACGAAGGAGAGACCGGTCTCTGGAAAAGCAATGGACCGGTCCCTCGGGCTGCAGAGGGTTGTACGAGGGCAGGGTACCTGTCTTCGGAAAAGGGGGAGACCGGTCCCTTCGACTTAAAATCTGGATTTTTTTTAAAAGAGTCGAGGCTTAAGTATGAGATCCCTAATTCATTTCACTCGACCGAACGACTTCTCCAGAGCTCCCCTTGGGCGATTTTCTCCCTCCATTCGATTTTGATCTCTCTCCGGGCTTGATTTCTCTCAAGAATCTAAGGTAAAGTCTCTCTCTCTCCCTCCTTGCTAGATTTGGATGTTCTAAACCCATGGTGTTCCGAAATTTCTGAGTTTCTTGAAGGATTGCTAACCCTAGTTCAAAATTTCCTGGATTCTTTTGAGAGATTGTAGTTCCTTGTTTGATTTGGGTGTGTTCTACCCTTTGAATTCGAAAAATTAAGAATTTTCCTGAAAATCTCAAACCCTAATTCGAATATTTCAGAACCCTTTTGAGAAATTGCTTACCAAAGCTTGATTAGTTGTTGGTGTTGTGTTATTGTGAACTAATTAGTGCCATGGCCAAGACAAAATCTGCGGGAAGGAAGGCAATCGCCGCAGAAAAAGGAAAGGAGATTGTGATAAGTGGGGGAAAGGAGCATGCCGATGATCAAACTATTACGGAGCGCCAAAGAGAATTAGAGCGCAACAAGGAAGAGGCAAGAAAAGAGCGTGAAAGAAAAATGTGGGTCTCAAAGTTGCGTTCGCGAAAATTTACTTGTGAACGGCAAGTGGATAGGTATGTCATCGGTGCTCATGCAATTATAGATATTATTACTTTACATGGCCTTGAATTATTTTTCCGGGAGGTAGAGGGGTACCTAGTTTCAGTGGTTCTGGCATTTTATGAGAATATGGAACTCCAAGAGGGAGATGTCATTGATTCAACAGTGGGAGGGATGACGGTAACGATTACTCCTGATGTAGTTGCTACATACTTAGCCTACCAGAGGACACAGTCCGAACAAATTACCTACCCATCCTACCCATGGAATCGAACCTTAGAGCACGTGGTGGATACCATTACAGAGGAGCCCCAAGCCTTCCACCAACGTCAAAGAAAATATGTTGCGGGAGGTTTAAAAGAAATATATCGTTTGAGCAACAAAATCATGGCTTACAATGCGAGCCCATATGCTAGAGAGAAGACTCCCACAAAGGAAGATGGTGACCTCATCTATTCTTTTGGGTCAAGAACTGAAGTGGTGGATTGGGCGTATTTCATCTGGTGCCAAATGAGGACATTTCGGGCTAAAGGAGCTACAAATGGTAATATTCCCTTCCCCGCCATGATTACTCGGTTGTGTCTTTTAGCAGGGTGGAAAGCTAAAGCAAATGAAAAATTTGTACCTGGGACTCCTGGCCCCATTACTCTTGCTTCAGTGAAGAAAAGTCGATCCATGTCTCACCCGGCTGACCCGGAAGTGGTGGGGTCATCACGTCCTACTTCAAGGAAGGTAGGAGAACGAACAGAACAGTGGTTCGAAATCATTTCCGCAAGGCAAGACACTATCTTGAGAAACCAAAAATACGTGAAGAGAGGGCAGAAGAGAGTGAGAAAGGAACAGAAAAAGATACAAAAGACTTTGAAAGGGCAAGATAGAAAACAGAACCGGATGATGAGATGGATGAAGTGGTGTATTGGAAGGATCGAAGAGAAGGAAGGAGTGCAATTTATGGATGAGGAGAGTGAGGTTGATGAGGAGGATGACGAGGAAGAAAGTGAGGAAAGTGGAGAAGAAGAAGAAGGTGATGATGAGGAGGAAGCATGAACTACCTTGTTTTGAGAGATGTAGTGAAGAAGAATGTAATAATTAGACCTCTTTTTATGCTTTTGTGACTTGATGGATTGTGATGGTTTGTGGACTTTGACATCGATTCCCCGGTGTGGCAACTTTTGTTCCACCTAGCTACTATAGCTACACCGGGGTTTGAACTTCCTTTTCTTTCTAACCTATAACGTTTTGCATGCCCTAAGTCCTTGGTGATTGGTTTGTCATTTGTGTTTGCATACTTGTGTGTTGTGCGCTACTTAGAATGAGCATAATCTTTGACTTACGCAGGTGAACTTCTGTGGTTAGTACATGCTTAGACAAAAATTCATTTCCCACATATATTCTTGGAGTGAGATGAACATGGTGGTATAATGATCTTCTTAGTTTGAGCAAAAGAGTGAAATTTCTTTACCGTGTGTGAGAATGGGAATCAAGGCAATAGGTTGACATGAACACTTTGTGATTTGCTTGAATTTTTGTGCATGATTTGATGAGTCGCACGGGTACACTTGAATTGCTTGTTTCAATTATTTTTGCGCACCTACTTAATGAGATCTTGTCTTGTCTTTACTTATGCTTAATTGTTCGGGACGAACAAGGTTCTAGTTGGGAGTTGTGATTATCCCACGATTGTTACACTTTCGTAGGCTAATCTATGTTCTTTACTACTTGTTTCGTGCCATTATTGTTGGTTTATCCCCGTATGCGTTCACGTGGTATTTTCTAGTGTTAACAGGGAAAACAAGGAGAACTGGAAGTTGTGACGCATGGAAATGAGAAACCGAGGAAGGAAAGATCTCAAGGAAAGTGCCGGAAGCCGGGAACTATTGCTAAGAAGTTATGTAAAAGGTGTCGGGAGTCAAAGACCTTGAGAAGGAGAAGAAAAGAGCCCAAGAGTGCAAAAGTGCAGACCAAAGCAAAAGGGACCGGTCCCCTAAAAAGGGAGAGACCGGTCTCCCTTCCAGCAGAGAGTTTCCAAACAGCAAGGTACCGGTCTCCGGAATATCGAGAGACCGGTCTCCATCCAGTGAAGTTGGCAAAAACAAGCAGGGTACCGGTCTCCGGATTATCGAGAGACCGGTCTCTCGGGCAGCAGAGAACCCTCGAGGAGCAGGGTACCGGTCTCTGGAAAAGGGGGAGACCGGTCCCTCCTGGTTAAAAACAGAATTTAGCTAATTTTATTTATAGTCGTGTGGGGGCAATTTTGTCCATTTGTGGTCAAGTTTTTGGGACCTATATAAGGTTATGAACGATTTTTGATTAGAATATCTTATCCATTAGAATTAAAATAGGGTTTGCTTGCTACTTGGGAGGGAGAGAAGAGCTTAAGGGAGGCTATGGAGTTTATTGAAGTTCTTGCAGATTTTGATTGAATTCATCTACTTACAGTAAGTTTCTGAGTTTTTAGTAAGTATTAAAGTTGTTCATCTTGTCCTTCTTCATCTATTGATCCTTGCTTAGAAATTATGAATTCCTTAATCTCTAATTTTGATTTTCTTCATACTATGAGTGAGTAGTCTAATAGAATGGATTAGGGAAGGGGAATTCCTAAATTTATCGGATGGGTTTTGACCCAATTGGGTCAATTCATGCAATTAAACCTTGGATCTTAATTTCTATTGTTGAATGGAGAATTGTAGTGTTAACTTCTTTAATCTACGTCGACGGATCGTTGAATTCGGCACGTGGATTTAATGAAGCGATGTCCTACTAAATTACTCCAATGCAGTGATGTAAGGAATGAATGATCTAAGTGTTGAGTTGCGGAATTGACATCGTGCTTGAACTTTTATCTCGATTACTACTTGCGTCTCAAGTATGGATCGAATTTTGCATTGAGTCTTAATCATCCGGTGAATTTAGGGAGAGCCTAACCCTTAATCCATTCTCCTTTCCATTTGAATTTAGTTGAACCATCAAGTAATTCCTAATCTTGCTACCAAAAATCTAGTTGGCCACTTATAGCCACCAAAGAAAAGTACTCAACAGAAATCCATTGGTTCACTAATTCATTAGAATTTGAATACTTCACTATTTAAAGCCAACAAGAATTCCCTGTGGATCGACCTCGGTCTTACCGAGTTATTATGCTTCATTGACTCATTTCCTACGCTTGGGAACAACACGTAAACTGTGAGACGAAGCAGGAATCTATTCACCCTCCTCTAGGTAGTGCCAAAAGCTTCCACGTAATTTCAAGTGCAATTTCAGCACTTTGTTCCCAATCATCCGGTATTCACTTTGAATCAACGTCTGATTGATGCCTATTGACTTGGTATTCTATTGAATCAATGAGTTCGTAGAAGGAATCCATCTTGGTATTCACCCTAATCCTTTGCAGATGCCACTTTCCATTGACGACTGCATCAATAATGTATCTCTATAACTATGAAGGATCATACAAAAATTATAGAGACACCAATCTCGCAATCTAAAAAAGTATCGCCTATCAAATTAGAGAGTTTGATAGTACTTACAAGATAGAGATATGCAATTCCCAAGGATATCAACCTTCTTCTCCAAGTTCATCAACAATGGTGGTCTTCTCTTCTTCAAGGAATTTCTCTCTCTCTCTCTCTCTCTCTCTCTTGTTCTAGGGTGCAAAATGAAGTCTAAATGAGTATAATACATTCATACACCACCCTTAGATGTTTAGGAATGAAGTTCAACCATTTTCCCAAGAAAAATACCAAAAAGGGCCTTAAAATAATTGTCGTAGAGCTTCGTCCGGAATAGACCCGACCTTCGTCCAGACAGGACCACCCCGTCGTCTGGACGACCAACCCTGAAATTTTTAGCAAAAGTTGTTGATCACTCGTCCGGACGAGCCCCAACCATGGTTCGGATTAGGAAGCCCAAAAACCTCCAAATGCCTCCAAACTCACACCCAACCTTCCAAACTCAAATTCTAACATTTCTCCATCATTCAAAATGACTTTCTAAAGTCATTCTATAACTTTCCCAAGCCCATACATGTTCCAAATTTAATTTCTCAAAGATTAAAAATGGTGATTCACCACCACATTTGACCTCAATCACTTTTCCTATCTTCAATTCAATACAATATATTCAAAAACAATCTAACGCTTTAATCCTCAAGGTTATCATACCCTAAGGTCCACTATGACTACTACCAAATGTCTTAATATATTTCTGCGCATAATATTTCAAAAGAAATATTTAATTTAACTAAGGAAATGGGTATTACACATGTATTCTCTTTGCTGCAATCCATTCCTTCCTCCACGAATTATATTTTGCATGCTTCCATGACAATTACACTAACCCCCTCCTAGTTAACTCTTGTACACAAATAAGCCTATAATTTGTTTAGTTAATATTATGGCCCTTTTTCTTCTCTCAAAGTCTTAATTTGACCCAGATTTTATTATCAATTCTTCCTTTAATTATTTTCATTCTTTTAATAATTTTAATTAACCCATCATAATTCATAATTGAGATGCGGGTCTCACAGAAGTCAATGGAGCCACAATCAATGGAGCCAAAGTGGTGCTTTCTTCAATTCAAATGATGTATCACTTGCAAAATTATGTTTAGCATATTGTATTCTAAGAACATTTCAATATTGAATTTAGATGATGTATCACTTGCACAATTGTGTTTAACATATTGTATTCTAAGAACATTTCACTATTGAATTCAAATTCACTATTGAATTCAAATGATGTTTCAGAGTTGTGCTTTCTACAATTTGCAACTGTATTGGACAATTGTGTTTTTCTGCAATGTGCAATTTACAACTGTGTTGTATTCTCCAAAGGCTAAAATTTTCTACATTTTTTCTGGTTTATGCATTTTTGGGTTATGTAATACTTGCAAAAGACCGTTTGTTGAACCATGCCAGAGATGTACTTGTAGGAACCACTGAAACCATGTTGAATGGGGTTTCTATTGTTTTCCGATAAATGGGGTTTATGTTCTTGCTAATTTTCTGGAAATTGAAGTTTGTGCTTGGTGATTTTCTGAAAATTGGGCTTCTGGCTATGGATGCTTTTTCGATAAATGGGGTTTATGTTCTTGATGATTTTTCGGAAATTGAAGTTTGTGTTTGGCGATTTTCCAGAAATTGGCCTTTTGGCCCTTGATGTTTTTCCGATAAAAGGGTTTTATGTTCTTGATGATTTTCTTGAAATTGAAGTTTATGCTTGGTGATTTTTTGGAAATTGGGCTTCTAGCTCTTGATGCTGATAAGAACTAGGGGTCAATACATTAGTACTACTTCTTGAGGGACTTCTATGCAATTGCTTTTCTTTTCTTCTGTAACCATTTTCTGTTTTCTCTAATTCTGTTGTTAGTTACAATTGGGGTTTAAAGGAGGGAGGGAAGTAGGTGATTGGCGTGGATAATTTTCTCGATTCTTTTCTAATATTCCTCTTCTCTCTCATCTCTTTCTATCTTGTAAACCGATGGGGAAACCCTCGTCAATAGAATTCCATCTTCATTGAGTAAAATCATTGATTTCATTTTGTAATATCTGTACGATACTTATCAGTGGTATCAGAGCAGTCATCCTCTGACTGTGGGAGAATTTGAATCATGGCCGACGACACACGTTCACAAGATGTGAGACGATTGGAAGAAATTGTTCGCCAGAATGTGGAGAACATAAATCAACATACAGGGGTGTTGAGCGGGATTAAGCAATCGATTGATGGGCTTACTCAATTGATTACAACCTTGAATGCAAAATATGGTCTATCAGAAAAGGTATCTTCTACGTCTTCTTTTTCACCTACACCCCCACTCTTTCCAAATCCTCCTTTGATTTCTAGGGGTTTTCAGCCGAAATTGGAATTTCCCAAATTTTTTGGGGAGGAACCTGAGTCATGGATATATAAGTGTGAAAAATTCTTCCAGTTGAATGGTATTGATGAAACCCAGAAATTGTAGTTAGCGTCATTACATCTGCAAGATAAAGCAATGAATTGGTATAGGTGGTTTGAGAAATCACATACCCTTCGCACATGGCAGGAGATTTGGAAGTGGTGCGTATCAAGATTCTGTGGGCCAATTGACCAAATTAAGACAGTGGAGCACGGTGAAACTTTATCAAGAAAAGTTTGAGGAGTTGGCTAATAAGACCAGTGGTCTGAGGATATTTTTGTAAGTTGTTTTGTGAGTGGGCTTGAGGAGGAAATTCTGGCTGGAGTTAAGATGTTTCAACCCAAAACTATCACACAAGCTATGGGTTTAGCACGACTACAAGAAGAAATTGTTGAAGCCCTAACCAAGAAGAACAAGGCTATACCAAAATTTTCTTCAAATCCAATGCCTTACAAGGCTGTTGAAACTGTTAACAAGACCATAGAGGCAGTACCTGCAATCAAGAAATTAACCCAAAAAGAAATAGAAGACAAAAGATCTAAGGGATTGTGTTTTGGCTATGATAAAAAGTACTATAAGGGGCATGTTTGTAAGAGAAAACAACTCTTTATGTTGGAAGCTGAAGAGGAAGATGAAATATTTGAAGAGGCACAACAAGAATTGCCCACTGAGAATTCAAGGGGTCCAATCTTATAAAACCATGAGAATTCAAGGATACGTCAAGAAACTAGTAGTAGAGATTTTAATAGATACTGGCAGTACGCATAATTTCCTTGATTATACTTTTGCAAAAAGGATAGGAATTCCTATCCAAACCACAAGTCCATTAGCAGTCATAGTAGCTGATGGAACCAAAATTTTGAGCAAGGTAGTGGTGAAACAATTTCAATGGACAATGCAGGGCACTCTTTTCGAATTTGAGATGAGGATATTACCTTTGGGAGGCTGTGACATGGTATTGGGAGTACAGTGGCTGTCAACATTAGGTCCTGTGTTATGGGATTTTCAAAATTTACAAATGGAATTCACTGCTTTTGGCCAACAACATGTACTCAAAGGGGGAAATTCTACTGAAGTGCGACTTGTTGATGCTAGGCAAATGCAAAACATGATCAATAAAAATTCTTGTGGAGTAGTAGCTCAAATCTGCAGCATTCAAGCTGAAGCAACCAATGGGATACATCCTGATTTAAAACAGGTTCTGCGATTATTTGATGATGTTTTTGCTAGTGTATCTGGGTTACCTCCAATTAGATCACATGATCACAATATACCTCTTAAGGCTGGTGTCCAAACCCCAAGTATCAGACCTTATAGGTATCCGTACATTCAAAAAATGAGATTGAAAAAATAGTTAAGGAGATGCTAGAAAGTGGGGTAATCAGACATAGTGTGTCTCCTTTTTCTTCACCGGTATTGTTGGTTAAAAAGAAAGACAATACATGGAGGATGTCTATAGACTACAGAGCTTTGAACAAGGATACTATAAAGAACAAGTATCCTATTCCAATTATTGACGAATTGTTGGATGAACTAAATAGAGCTCAGTATTTTACAAAGTTAGACTTGAGATCCGGTTATCACCAAATAAGAATGCATCCAAAAGATGTGTAAAAGACTACGTTCAGAACACATGAGGGCCACTATGAGTTTTTAGTTATGCCATTTGGTTTGACCAATGCTCCCTCTACTTTCCAAAGTCTAATGAATGATGTATTTAGACCCTATTTGAGGAGGTTTGTCTTGGTATTTTTTGACAACATCTTGATTTACAGTAAGCACTGGACTGATCGCTTGCATCATGTGAGCCTTACTTTAACAAAATTAAGGGAACACAAGTTATATGCTAAGATGTCCAAATGTGCTTTTGGACAACAACAAGTGGAATACCTAGGCCATGTGATAAATGCTCAAGGGGTAGCAGATGATCCTTCCAAAATCTGTCACATGACTAATTGGCCTAGGCCAAAGTCTATCAAAGCATTAAGGGGTGTTTTGGGGTTAACTGGCTACTACAGAAGGTTCATTCAAGGTTATGGGAAGATATGTCAGTCATTGAATCTATTACTCAAAAAAGATGCTTTCAAGTGGGGTAAAAAAGCTGAAACTGGCTTTTGTGAGCTAAAAAAAGCTATGACAACAGCCCCAGTACTAGCTTTACCAGATTATTCAAAATTGTTTGTTTTAGAGTGTGATGCTTCGGGTAGGAGAGTGGGAGCTGTTTTGATGCAAGAAGGAAGACCAATAGCTTTTTACAGCAAACCATTATCTCCAAAATGGTTAGGATTGTCTACCTATGAAAAAGAACTTCTAGCAGTTGTGATGGCTGTTATTAAATGGAGACATTATATTTTGGGGAGACATTTTCTTATTAAAACAGACCATCAAAGCTTGAAGTTTCTGTTGGAACAACGAGTCACCACTCCTATACAGCAAAAGTGGTTATCCAAGTTGATGGGATTGGATTATGAAATCACCTACAAGAATGGCAAAACCAACTTGGCAGCAGATGCTTTATCGAGAGTAGTGGAGGATACAATTCCGGAATTGGTTCAACATGGTGATCTCGCAGCTGTTACTGTGGTTCTATGTAATTGGGTAAGGGCACTTCAAGCTAGTTGGTCACTAGATCCAATCTTGCAGGGGATTTAAATGACTTACAACAAGATCCAGTTTCTCATCCTTCTTTTATGTGGCAACATTAGATGCTATATTACAAGAATAAACTCATGGTAGGACCTGATGACGAATTGAATCTTAAACTTATCCATGAGCATCATGCAAGTCCCATTGGTGGTCATTCAGGAGGAGAAAGGACTTATTACAGACTCAAGCAAGCTTTTTATTGGAAGGGAATGAAGAGGACTGTGCTTAAGTTTGTACCTGAATGCGACATCTGTCAGAGGAACAAAAATGAGACAGTGGCTTCCCCAGGTTTGCTCCAACCTTTACCTATACCTGAAAGGGTATGGAGTGATATTTACCTTGATTTTATTGAAGGATTACCCATGTCTGCACACAAATCTATCATTCTGGTGGTTGTAGACAGACTAAGCAAGTATGCTCATTTCATTGCATTGTCCCACCCATATACAACTTTGACTGTAGCCCAAGCATATTTGGACAACATCTTCAGGTTGCATGGTATGCCAAGCACCATGGTCTCGGACAGGGATTCAGTATTCATTAGTAATTTTTGGAAGGAGTTTTTTCGTTTGCAAGGTACCACATTGTGTCTAAGCACCTCCTATCACCCACAGACAGATGGGCAAACTGAAGTTATAAACCGATGTTTAGAAAATTATCTAAGGTGTATTATGGGAGATAGACCAACAGCTTGGTCACAGTGTTTGCCATTAGCTGAATGGTGGTATAACACCACTTTTCATGTATCCACTGGTCTAACTCCATATGAAGCTCTATATGGCCAACCTCTTCCAAACCTCAAGCATTATGCACCAGGTGGTACTACTGTGGCAGCTGCAGAAAAATTGCTCCGAGACAGGGCAACCATACTTAAGTTTCTCAAGGAACATTTGACAACTTCTCAACACCGGATGAAACAAATAGTTGATGGTCATAGGACTGAAAGGGAGTTCACTGTGAGAGATTGGGTATACCTCAAACTTCAGCCGTTTCGACAAGCAACTGTGGCTTTCCGTAAGAATGCCAAACTAGCTCCCAAATATTTTGGTCCTTACCAAGTGCTTCAGAAGGTGGGACCTGTGGCCTACAAATTGGATCTCCCTGCTACTTCTAAATTTCACCCAGTGTTTCATGTCTCTCTACTTAAGAAAAAGCATGGTGTCAGTGCACTTGTTCAAACCAATTTACCTCTCACTGATGAAGCTGGTCATATTCAGCTGGAACCACTGGCTATCTTAGATCGAAAGATAATCAAAAAGCACAATAGACCTCATTCTATGGTGCTTGTGCAGTGGACCAACTCCATCCCAGAAGATGCTACTTGGGAGAGTTGGCAGGACATCCATCAAAGATTCCCACACTTCCAACCTTGAGGACAAGGTTGTTTTTTAGAAGGAGGCAATGATAAGAACTAGGGGTCAATACATTAGTACTACTTCTTGAGGGACTTCTATGTAATTGCTTTTCTTTTCTTTTTTTCTATAACCGTTTTTCTGTTTTCTCTAATTCTGTTGTTAGTTACAATTGGGGTTTAAAGGAGGGAGGGAAGCAGGTGATTGGCGTGGATAATTTTCTCAATTCTTTTCTAATTTTCCTCTTCTCTCTCATCTCTTTCTATCTTGTAAACCGATAGGGAAACCCTCATTAATAGAATTCCATCTTCATTGAGTAAAATCATTGATTTCATTTTATAATATCTGTACGATACTTATCAGATGCTTTTTTAGTAAAAGAGTTTTATGTTCTCGATGATTTTTCGAAATTGTAGCTTGTGCTCACTCATCATTCCAGAAATTGGGCTTCTGGCTCTTCGTGCTTTTTCAGATAAATGGGGTTATATTCTTTTGGTGAATTTTCGATAAATCAAAGCTCTTGTTAGTGCATCCAAGTCTGCACAAGTCCAAATGGTGCATTCAAGTTTGCATGCCAATGCAGATTCATCCCTCAAGTAGAAGAATACGCGTGAAGTGCATTTATGTTATTTTTTGCAATTTAGATTTAAGCCAAATTGAATAAAAGTATGACATGGAAATAATTCATAGTCTCGGAATTAGAATTGCAAAAAACAATGCTGGAACCAATTGAGTAATGAAATCTAGAACCAATTTAGTAATGAAATTTGAAATTGTTGCTGTGAGTTTCAACTGGAAGTGCTAACTGGCTGCACATTGTTACGAAATTGTTGATTGCACATTGCTAAAAAACAATAACAATGGAAGTGTCAAATAAGCTCTTGAAAACAATTTACACATTCAAAACAAATGTTACCAGTTACTACCAATACAAACAAATGACAGTCACAAATTATCAAATGTAAAATTATAAGAAAATGGTAATCACTAAAAGCACTACTACAATGGTCTTGAACTTGTATTCTTTTGCTTTGGACAATACCAATGACTCCTTTAAAGCTCCATACAGTTGCACCAAATCATAGTTGATCAATTCCAATTCTTGAACCCTTGAACTCAATTTTCCAATGTTTTCTACATCATCATCAAGTTTTCTAAGTATTTGTTCCATGATTTTTTCATCTATCCATTCTTTGCTTCCAACTTTTTCAATTTGTTGATCAATTGATTGTCAAATTTCATACCTCTATTGCAAGTTGGCGGATCAACCCAATTAAAAGAGTTACATCCATTCGCCTTCTGACGAATATGAAACAATGTATGTATTCAAAATTAGTATTGTAAATTATTTGAGAGTTTAATTTATGGTATTGTAAATGTATATTCACGTTATAGTTGATGCATCCAAAAAACCTTCTGCATGCCATGTTACCTTTTGTGTGTGATGTTCTAAGAGGAGCAATAATTCCACACACGCAATGAAGATGAGGGTAATTGTTTGAATATTGTTTGGTACTACTGGAGTCGATACTACTGGTCATCAGGAGTTTAACCTGCATTTCAAAGAAAGTACAATTATACGACAACATGGATTATAACCAAAAAGTAATTACTTCTTTTAAGACGGTAAAACATACCTCGAGTGATGGACGATAGGAGTAGAGTTGGCGAAGGATGGTCGTGTCGGCTATTGAATAACAGACGCAATTCGTCGGAGATTGAATTGCATTTAAGGTTGGTGGGATTTGGGAGGAATTTTGTCGGCTATTGACTGACATGGGGGTGGTGCGATTTTGTTTTGGGGGGGTGCGATTTGGGTAGAAGGGAGATAGAAGACCAGATTCAACGATGGATGGTGGGATTTCGTCGACGATTGAATGGCATTGGGGTTAGCGGAATTTAAAAGGAATTAGGTCGGCGATTGACTCGCATGGGCGTTTGTTCGGCAATTGACTGGCATGGGGGGGTTTGTTCCGCGATTGGATTTAGGAAGAAGGTTTACGTGGTGGGAACGAAAGATTAGGGTTTCA